>CM061280.1:92877810-93169175 GCA_030848825.1 Tadarida brasiliensis
TGAGAGTCCAGCTGACTTCTATGAGAGACTATGAAAGGCATTCAGAGTCTACACTCTGTTTGACCCAGAGGCCCCTGAAAACCAGTGCATGATCAGTGCTGCCTTTGTGGGACAGACACAGATTGACATCAGACAAAAGCTTCAAAAGTTAGAGGGATTAGCCCGGCAGGTGTGGCTCAGTGGTTGAGCATCGACCCATGCACCAAGAGGTCGCTGGTTCGAATCCCGGTCAGGGCACATGCCCAGGTTGTGGGTCTGATCCCTAGTGGGGAGCATGTAGGAAGTGGCCAGTTGATGTTCTTGCTCACTGATGTTTCTCTCTCTCTCTCTCTCTCTCTCTCTCTCTCCTTACCTCTCTCTCCAATAAAGTCAATAAAGAAAGAAATTTTTTTAAAGTTAGTGAGATTCGCTGGGAAGAATGCCACTGAATTACTGGAAATCGCCAATAAAGTCTATATAAACCGAAAACAAGTGGCCAAAAAGGAAGCAGACCGAAGAATGGATGGGGAGGCGGCTCTCCCAGCTGCAGCTTTGGGGCGACCACCTCCATCAGTGGGACTGAAACGGAAACAACGAGGAACTAAAGAACCAAGAAGGAAAACATCGCTATGACGAGACCAATGTGCCTATTGCAAGGAATCCGGACACTGGAAAAATGAATGCCCCAACCACCAGTGAGGAAAAGCAGGAACTTCTGCTCCACGCAGCCGCTACCAGCCAGAACCAACAGAGGCCAATCTGATCATCCTGGCAGGAATAGACTCTGACTAGGGGAGACTGGGCTCTATCCAACTAGGCCCCCATGAGCTCATGGTCAAAATGAAGGTTGGGGTCCAAACGGTAGACTTTATAATTGACACAGGGGCTGAACACTCTGTGGTGGCACAAAAGGTGGCATGCCTATCAGGGCAGGAAGTTACCATCGTGGGCCTACCGGAACCCAAGCCCGTAGACCATTTTTTGGCCACTGGAAATGCCGGTTGGGAGGCCACCAGGTGGTTCATGAGTTCCTGTATCTACCAGACTGCCCAGTACTGCTGTTGGGCAGGGACTTCCTTGCACAGATGGATGCAGAAATAGCCTTTGCTCTGGATGGATCGGCACAATTGCACCTAAGCGAGGAGGCCCCTCCCATGATCCTGTCCTTGGCTGTACGACGGGAAGAGGAATGGAGTTTGTGTACCTCCCCGTCTGATAAGCCAATGGTGGCCCCAAAATGGAGGCTGAATTCCCATCAGTCTGGGCAGAAGAAATCCCCCCTGGTCTGGTCAAAAACCACAGCCCGAGACTGACTGACCTGAAGCCTGGAGCCCATCCTGTCAAAATACGCCAGTACATGGTTCCTCGGGAAGCGCGTCTAGGGATCCAGATACACCTAGACCTACTACTCAAATAGGAACTCTTAAAGTGATGCCAGTCTTTGTGGAACACCCACCTGCTGCCTATAAAAATCCCGGGACACATGACTACGGCCCGGTACAAGACTTAAGGGCCATTAATGAGGCGGTCATCACGTTGCATTCAGCATTGCCTAACCCATACACTCTATTAGGACTTATACCTTCTGAGGCAGGGTGGTTCACATGCCTGGACTTAAAGGAGGCCTTCTTCTGCCTCCAACTAGCGCCCAGTAGCCAGCCTCTGTTTGCCTTCGAATGGGAAAACCCCACCACAGGAACAAAAAACGATTCACTTGGACTAGAATACGTCAAGGATTCAAGAATTCACCAGCTTTGTTCAGCGGGGCACTAGCGTCTGACTTAGCCAAGTTCCCGGAATAGAACTTAGGATGTGTCCTCCTCCAATATGTAGACGACCTCCTGCTGGCCAGTCCCACTTGAGCCCAATGCTGGGAAGGGACCAAGGCTTTAGTTGGGCTACTGATGGAAGCGGAATATTGGGTATCAAAGAAAAAGGTGCAGATTTGCCAAAAAGAAGTCAAATACTTAGATTTCAAGATCACCCAAGGCAAACAAATGCTAGGGGCCAAAAGGAGACAGGCAGTCTGCGCTATTCCATTTCCTACTTCCCATTGACAGATTCGAGAATTCCTGGGAACAGCAGAGTTCTGTCGAATATGGATACCTGGATTTTCAGAACTGGCAAAACCCTTAAATGAAGCCCTGAAAGGAGAAGAAAAGGCACCCCTTGTCTGGGGTCCCTATCAAGAGAAAGCATTTACAACTATAAAGACCAAGCTCACAGAGGCACCATCCTTAGGACTTCCGGACGTATCACGGGACTTCAACTTGTTTGTGCAGGAAAAGAACGAAATAGCCCCGGGAGTCCTAACCAAGGAATTTGGGCCTTGGCAGAGACCAGTAGCTTACCTTTCAAAGCAAATTGACCCAGTTGTGGCAGGCTGGCCATCCTGTCTGAGGGCCTTAGCGGCCACCACACTGCTAATCAAGGAGGCAGACAAACTCACATTGGGACAAAATCTAAACGTCAAGGTACCCCACTCTGTCATCACCTTGATGGAGGGAAGAGGACAGCAGTGGCTAACTCATGCCCGAATGACCCAGTACCAAGGACTCCTATGTGAAAACCCATGAGTAAGACTAGAAGCAGTAAAAACTCTAAATCCTGCTACCTTTTTGCCAATAGCAGCTGGGGCCCCAGAGCATGACTGCTTGGAGGTACTTGATGAAGTCTACTCCAGCTAACCAGACATGGCAGATAAACCTTTGCAAAATCCTGGCCTTATTCTGTACATGGACAGTAGCAGTTACATGAGTGAGGACAAAAGATATGCCGGGTATGCAATAGTTTCAGATTTTGAGACTCTGGAAGCAAGGGCCCTCCCTGAGGGATGGTCTGCCCAAAGAGCAGAGCTATGGGCCCTGGTGAGGGCATTAGAACTCAGCAAGGGTAAGCGGGCCAACATATATACTGACTCACGTTACGCCTTTGCCACCCTGTATATACATGGGGCTATATGGAGAGAAAGATGACTTCTTACTGCAGTGGGGAAAGGAATGAAAAACCAATATGAAATCCTACAATTGTTGGAGGAGGTCAGGGAACCAAGAGAGGTAGCAGTCATCCACTGCAAGAGATACCAAAAGGGAAAAGTTCAGTGTCAGAAGGAAACCGTCAGGCAAATGCTGTTGCCAAACAAGCTGCAAGGGAACAGGCAGCACCTTCAAAAATCATGCTGGCCCCAGAACTACCTGCAACCCCAAAATACATGGCTCAGGAAGAATGGGCACAGCGAGAGAGAGGAAATATAACAAAGGAAGGATGGTGGACACTCCCAGACCACAGAATCTACGGGCCAGAACAATTAGCCCATCGGTTAGTCCTCCAACAACATGAACTCACCCATCTGGGAAAATCCACCCTAGAAGCCTTAATGTGCCAGTACTACCTGATTGCTTGACTCTGTCCCTTTGCGCCTCAGTCTCCCAACGCTGTCTCCTCTGTGCTCAAAACAACACCAGACAAGGCCCCACCAGGCCCGCAGGGATCCAGCGCTGCGGCCAAGCACCCTTTGAAGATCTGGAGGTAGACTTCTCGGAAGTAGGACCCAGTAGTGGAAATAAATATCTCCTCGTTTTTATCTGTACTTTCTCGGGCTGGGTTGAAGCTTACCCCACACGTATGTAAAAGGCAGGAGAAGTAACCAAAGATCTACTGAGAGACATCATCCCGAGATATGGAATGCCATTGACTATAGGATCAGACAATGGCCCAGCCTTCGTAGCAGAAATAGTACAGCAGGTAGCTAAAACTCTAGGCGTCCAATGGAATTTGCACACTGCCTACTGGCCCCAGAGCTCAGGGAAAGTAGAACGCATGAATCGGACCCTTAAGCAGGCCATGGCAAAACTATGTCAAGGAACCAACCTGCCCTGGACTGATATACTGCCCCTAGCTCTCCTGTGAGTATGTTGTACCCCCTCAGGCAAATTAGTGTTCTCCTCTTTTAAAATCTTAAACGGGAGACCTCCTGCACTGATAAAAGACAACGGGGATATAAAAGAACTGGGAAATTTGGAAATTCAAAAACAACTACAAGGACTAAGAAAAACCATTCTTGAGGTACATAAGTGGGTAACTGATAGAATACCCATTACCCTGGCAATAACTGTACACGCCCACAGACCAGGGGACCAAGTCTGGGCAAAAGACTGAAAAAGCGAACCCCTCAAACCAACCTGGAAAGGGCCTTCTTTAGTTATATTAATCACTCCCACAGCTCTCAAGGTTGCAGGTCTGAATACCTGGATCCACCACTCACAGGTGAAGGCAGCTCACGTGCCACATGACAACCAACCTGCTTGGAGAGTGACCACTAGCCAGAACAATCCTCTGCACATCACCCTTAAGAGGACAGCGAAACCCGCTGACCAGTATACAAGAATCGCCTGAGGACTCCACCAGTAGACTCGATGGTCATCACCTGCTGGACTGATCCCGACACTGGACCCTGTATCCTAACTTACATTTCTCATCCTCCTTACATCTTGCTGTCCCCAACCAAGACAGGCCTTTACCTAACAAGATGAGACTACTCATCTTACTACTACTAACCTCTCTTAGTAGGGCCTCTGACCTCCTGCTGTGTCTCTGCTCAGAGACTATCCAGTCTGTCTCTTCAAGACTAGGAGACAGTCCTGGTGCAGGCCTTTGGAGAGTATCTCAGCAAGATGGGAACCCCTCAACTCAGAGTGTTGTCAGCTACACCTACCAGCCGCAGGCATGCTATACCTCCGCCTCCATGTGTGCCTGGAAAGAAAAAACTTATTAGACTGGGCAAGTTAAGCTGAGATGTCAGTGGGAGGGACATAATTGCCAAGGCACTCCATGCAAACAGGTCTGTGGGACCTATCAAACTCACCTGGGGATGTCTGATAGGGGGGAGTCCAGCACACCGCAAAAAAATCTCTGAAGTAACAAGGAATCTGACCCAGATAGTCAGATAATTTCATCCCACTCTCTCCCAATGCTTAAAGTCAATGGGCCTGATGACTTAGAGCCCCATCTCTATCAAATTCTAAATACAACACATTGCCTCCTCAACTCCACCAACCCTGAGCTAGCTGGCTTTGTCTTCCCCTAAACCCCCCACGATATATAGCAATTCCGGTAGCCCTAGTTAATATAACCCAATCCAATACTGTATCGGGCTTTACTATAAATGGACCCATTGCAACCAATGTAGAGTTGTACAACTAGCACCCATATGCTTCAAAAGCCACCAGGGAATAGAGCTGTTAGGTCCCATGACTGACAACCAATGTAATGAGACAATTAACAGTCCAGGGTCAGGCCACCATTCAATAGACCAACCCTGTTGTCACCCTTCCCCAGGGATTTTCTTTGTATGTGGAACAAATGCCTACTTATGTCTACCAGATAACTGGACAGAAATATGTACTCTAGCATTTCTAACTCCCCACATGAACATTGTTCCCAACAATCAATGTCTTATAGTACCCTTGGTAGCACACACCTGGTCAAAAAGGGCCATCCAGATTATACCTCTATTAATTGGGCTAGGAATCATCACTGGAGTAGGTACTGGCATTAGAGGGATAACCTCATGAGTCTCTTATTACCAAAAATTATCGAAGGAACTTGCAGGTGGCAAAATCCTTAGTAGACTTACAGGATCAAGTAGACTGCTTAGCAGCAGTAATATTACAAAATAGAAGGGGGTTAGACCTACTGACTGCTGAAAAGGGAGGAATATGCCTCTTCTTAAACAAGGAATGTTGCTTTTATGTTAATCAATCAGGAATAGTTAGAGACATGTCCCAGCAGTTATAGGAACAAATTACAAAAGGAAGATGGGAATTATTGGAATCTTGTAGTTCCTGGAGTACCATATGGAATGGGCATCTTGGGTACTCCCATTAGCTGGTCCTCCCTTAATGCTTTTTATAGCACTCCTCTTTGGCCCTTGTATTCTGAACATGCTAACCCGTTTCATTTCCTCTCGCTTAGAAACAATAAAGCTCCAAATGATGCTTCAAATAAGGACCCCCAACTACCATTACTCTCCTCTGGATGGTGAAGAACTCTAGTTGCTGCATCCCCTCCCCTTCAATGCCCCTATACAGCTGGAGGTGGTCAGAGATATCGTTGCCCCTCTTCTTCACGCAGCTCTAGGGGAACTCCCCGTCCAAGCCCATGTTTATGAATACCATATAATATAATGTTCCCTAAGTCTGCTAGGAGCAGCTTGAGAATCAAGAGGGCGAAATGAGAAGGCAGTCTGGGTGCAGATAACCCCCTCAGCTCACAGTGCAGAGACCCCATCCCTGGCTTCTGTAATCCCTCTTGCCCCTTACTACAGCCAACTGCCTAAACTGCAGCGGAACTAGAAAGGCCCCAAATTCCCAGAAGCTTATCATGTATAAAAGGCGGCTGGAACACCAGGGCAGGGCTCAGGCTTTGGAGGTGACTTCGCTGGGCCAGCACTAGTGCACATGAAACAGTTATTTTCTAGTCCTCCGAGTGCATGCACTCTGTCTCTTCCCACCATCCGAATTTAACCACAACAGAATTACCTGTGGTAAATAGGAGGGCTTCAGGCAGGGGCCTGTTACCTAGACACCCATGCATCTCATTGTTTCTGAGTTGCATAGCAAGCATCTGCCTGCCAGGTGTTTTCTGCTCTTCCTCAACCGACCTGGAAATAGTTCATTCTCACTTCTGAAATCTAACACCCTTTCTGTTCCCTTTTCTTTGTCCAACATGTCATATATACCCAATGTCCCTTCACTGTCTTTGGAATTATCATGCTTATGTGAATTCCCCACTCGCATACATTCAAATATGATTGTGTCCTGTTAATCTGCCTCTTAACTTGATTTTTAGCCCAGCTAGAAAAACTGAGAAGGTGGGAGGATGAATATTGATTTTTTTTAGCCTCCACAAGGGCATGGAGAGAAGGTAATGCCACTAGAGATACACTTGTGAAGGTGGCTGCCCAGAGACGCAGTCCCACTAACAGACTGAGATTTAATCCTGAAGCTGAATAATTCCCCCTCTCCCCTACACCTTACCACCACATCAGTAGGGTTCCAGAGAAATAATAGTGAGTTATGACCAAGTGCACTGCAAAAACACAGATTCCCTCTGAGCAGGAATGCTTTGGGGAGCCCAAATTAAAGATGGGGGATCCAAAATAAGGACACTAGAGGAACTGGGATCCTCTGGCACTCCTCCTACAGCAAACATTAAACAGCCCAGCTGCTAGCCAGGTTAACATAAATGTTCACAGTAAACACCTATTTACATCAGATCCTATTACCCAAAAGAATATATCTAGCTTTCAACAACAAAAACATTACAAAACAGGCCAAAATCAAGAGTGTAAAGATCACAGAGCAGAATTACAACCAGTCTCTGATATGACACACATGTTGGAACTGTCAATCAGGGATTTTCAATAAGTACGATTAATATGTGGTAGGCAGTTAGACAGATAGGTCATGTCCTGTAGGGTTGGGGGTTTGGTGGTTGAACAAAATGTAACCTTGAGGAATGCATTCTCTCAGCCTGGCCAGCCAAGGACCAAAGTTTGCATGAGAATAGATAAGGTATGCATGATGGGTTGGACTGTTGCCCTGAAAGTGTCAATGGGTTTATCGCCCAAGTGTGAATGTGTTTGTTATGTGTCTCTGCTGTAGCTGGAACAGAAAGAGTGCTGGGCTTGGCTGAAAGGTCAGCAGAGATGTGATCTCAAGGACTTAATTACCTAAAACACCCTGTAACCTGGGGAACTGCTAAGAGAATAAACTGGGCTGCATCCACAAATGGGGAGCATTGGCTCCCTTGCTATGCTGTCCCTCACTCCAGGCCAAGTCTTCTTGTAATTCATTGCATTGTGATGACCCCAGGCAGTTTGACCTTTAGGAGTTCAAAGTCTGACAACAAGGTGACTAATCTTCTATGATGTTACAAACAGTTCAGCCAGTTCCTGGGACCTGAGAATGGTCAGCATTCCAGAGGCAAACTCCTGAGGGGTGGCGGTCAGGGTACAGGTACAACAGTCAAATCAAAGTGAATCTTGTCTCTGGTCTGTTTTCAAACTGTATTTATTTTCTGAGGTTTTTGCAGCCATGTTTTTCATCTTGCAGCCCACCTTCCAGTTTCCCATCATCTGTAAAGAGAACCTTTTATCTATAGTTAGTAAGGTGAATAACAATTAAACAACTGTCATTCCATTTTTATTATGTGCCCCTCCCCTACCACCATGTCTCTTAATTCAGTCGTGGAAAAGGAGCAGCTGTGGATTTACTAAGGCTAGAAACAGGGCTGGTGTCCGAAGCTTCCATTCCATGTTGCAGCCAGGTCCAACTCATGCAGCAGTCTAGGTTCAGCCCATTAATCCACTGTGTGGATTCCACATGGCCGTGAGCCAAGTGGGCAAATGCAGGGGAACTCTCCCCCAGCAACAGGAGTCCCAAGAGGGCCAGAGGGCTGACTGCAGAGAGAGAGAGAGAGAGAGAAAGAGGGAGAGAGAGAGAGAGAGAGAGAGAGAGAGAGAGAGAGAGTGTGCTTTCCTCTGTTTAGGAGATTAAATATTCAGGTTCTGCACCCTTGCAGTTGCTATGCCTATGATGGCCTCTGACTGGCCCTCAGGTGTGACAGACAGGTAAAGCACCTTCCCACATCACTCAAACCTTAAGGGCCTTGCATCTAATCTGCCTTTGTCCAGTCCCTTCCCCCATCACTTAGGGGCCAATCATTCCTGGAGTGTTCAATTACCTAATGGCCTCTTTACTCTTTCTTGTTCAATAATGACCAGGTCATTTCAATGGCAGCACAGAGTCCTAACATCACCACACAGGTTGCCTTGAAATTAAAACTTAAAAAAAAAATTCTTTTGTTAATCATCCTCCGAGAATATTTTTCCATTGATTTTTTTTTTTAAAGAGTGGAAGGGAGCGAGGGAGAGAAAGGGAGAAACATCAATGTGAGAGTGACACATCCATTGGTTGCCTGTGGAATAACCCTGTCTGGGGCGGGGGATCACACCTGCAACGCAAGTATGTGCCCTTGACTGGGAATTGAACCCACGCCATTTGGTGTGCTGGTCGATGCTGTCACCACTGAGCCAAACCTCCCAGGGAGAAATTAAAACTTTTTAACTAAAACCAGGTTATGATTCATAGTCATGTGTGGGCTAGATTCTTCCCTGACAAAGTCAACCTTCACCTTAGGGAAGCCGGTCTCTTGTTTTGCATCTAGGATAGCATTCCTGATAAACATGCCTTTGCAAAAACAAACTAATTTCCCTTTTTCCAGAAAGCACGAGGCACCTCACCAGAGTGGGGACCACAAATGCCCTCTTTGTCATTGTTATCATGTGAATTGTTGACTGTTAACTGTCCTGTACCCTTCTGTGTAAAAGAAGTATGGGTCTATCATTTTACTTTTTATCCAATCCCAGATGTCCTCCCCACCCCTACTTTTCTTCTCTCTAGTCTATCACCAATGGATTTCTTATAACCCACTTATGTCTTCCCTTTTAATCAAGGTGCAGAACTGCCTTTTTCTGGAGCATTTTCTCAATCTTTTGAGGTTTTGCTTCCTGGCACTTGTCATCAGTCTGGCTCTAATAAAGTCATAAAAATTCTCCATAGGTTTCATCGTTTGTTGTGTTAACATTTACTTGATGTAGTGGGCAGGATTCCAAAGAAGCCCATCCAGGACCACCTTGCAGACCTGGAGTCCTGCTAGGGACCAGCAGGGGACCACTGTGCCCCACCAACTCCTCACTTTGCATTGGGTGGACTTGGGTAAGTTTCACTTGCAATTTCGGACCTCGTTGTTTTAAGGTAAGAGTCCTTGATTTTGTTTGAGCTGTTTTTTTTTTTTTTTTTTTTTTTTTTTTAATCTTCGAGGTATAACTAAACATGAAGGATTGACAGCAACCAGGTTAAGTGGGGGCTGGAGGAAAAATGGGTGGCTGGTATTTAACTCTGGCTTTTTGATTGGAATTGCTCTCTGAGAGTCTGAAGGGCAGACTCTACAGATTCCAAAACAAAGCTACAACAAACACGGAAAATTGTGCCTCCCGGGCTGGAAAGTCCCAGACTTCAGCCTTCATTAATACTCCCAGAGAGATAGTAAAACTTTACTTGATAGTACTTTACAGAAATGGGAAGATTTAACCAGAGGTGATATCAACTTAAAATGGCCAAAATGCAGTCTTCTTTCAGTGCCAAAATTAATATTTTCATGCAAAACTAGAAAAATGCCAGCTCTAAAACTCAGCTGAATGAGTGGGAAGCACATCTTGATGTGGAAGTTAAAATCTTCTAGAAGGAGCACAGATAAAAACTTTAAGAAAAAAAAAAAAGAAGAAGAATTTTATATGACATTGTAGAGACTGTCTTTGAACAAAAGAAGTCTTCAGAAGCTAATAAATGCCAATACCCCATTCCTCCCCTTCGAGAGCTATGAAACCACAGTCCCAGGACGTTTGAACTGCAGATACCTGGGTTTCTTCAAGGACTCTTATGTAGGCCATTTTTTCATATTTTCTTTTATTTTTTAATCTCTATTTTTGAAAGTAGTACAGATGTCCTCCTCTCCTTTTCTCCCCATTAACCCCCTCCAGTAAAGTGCAAATTTGGGGAAGGTAAATTTTATCAAAAGAGTTGAGGGAAAAAAACACTTTAGCCATATCTCAGCAAATCAATTTAACTTTTTTTAGCTATTAGATAATTTGATAAAAGTTATCTAGATATAGTGAAATAATGTGAAATACTGAAACATTGATTGCTAGACACGTCTTAAGTCGACTGCTTTTGGCTTTTACTGCATGCAGAGTAGATTTGGAGCTGTTAATGAATGTCTAGTGCGTTGTCAGAGGTGTGTGTCTTGAAAGTGAGTGTGTTTGCGATAGAGGAGCCTATGATTCTACAGGTGATAAAACCTGTTCATCAAAGTCAATCTGGGGAATATTGGTTGCTTTCTTTTATGGTCATCATGGGTATTGAGGTTTCTAAAAGTTAGACATTCTAATTAAGTTAGAAGGAAATTGTACGGCTTTTCTAACAGAAGGTATAAGGTACAGATATATTTTTGGAAGGACAAGGGTTAAAAGTACATTCTAAAGATGGTTATTTCTGAAGGGGTAAGCAGGTTGTGAAGGCTGTAGAAGTTTGTGAACATTTTAAGTTTGTAAATAAAAAACCCAGCCAGGCTATCTCCTGTTGCTTAATTCCTTAGATTGAGATTTCCTGTATTTCTAGCCCTTGAAGCCTTCATTAAGAGCCTCAACAGGCCTTCTGTCCACTGGGTAATTAGCAATGTAAACAGGGCTGAGGTCACTAAAGAAAAAAAAAAGTGCCATTTTATTTTTTTTTAAGAATAGTTTATTGGTTTTTAGAAAGAGGGGAAGGGAGAGAAACATTGATGTGTGAGAGAAACATCAATTGGTTGCCTTCCCACACACCCCTACTGGCACCTAGCCTGAAACCTGGACATGTGCCCTGACCGGGAATCAAACCTGCAACTTTTGGTGTATGGGACGATGCCCAACCAACTGAGCCACACCGGTCAGGGCAAAGTTGCCACTTGAAAACCTTAAGCTAAAATCGTTCATGGCTGAAGTTGCCCTTGCTTTCTCTACAAAAATTAGTAATTCAGATTATGCGTGGTGCGTTTACTGCCTCCAGATGGCGCTAGTAAGGTGTAATATTTTATTGCCCCAAAGAGGTAAAATACTTAAATAGATTAAGCAGAATCTTGTGGTCTGGACAAAATATTTGATACTAAAACCAGTTTAAGTTTGATTGATGTCTTTTAGAGTTATTGCCATAAAATGTGTTTGTTTTACCCAGGTTTACAAAAAGTTTATGTCATGATCTTTTGGTTAAATATTTTTGACAATCTCCCAAATTTAAATTTTAAGAGACATTTATCACCGAGAAATGCTTTTGAGTTATTCCAATGGGACCCTGGAACACCTGAAGCATTTCTTCTCTCCCCATACATAACACAGATTTTAAACTAATAAGGCCTATTCTGATATGCTTGAATGTACTTGGGTAGCTTTGCAAAAAATAATGATAACTATGTTCTATTTGTATACAGACATTTTAATGAAAATGGATGCTCTAGAGATTTCAGCCTGCCCTAGAGAGGAACATGCAAATATTCAGAGCCAAGTTCAAACAGGGAGCTCTCAGGGGTAGCAGGTGTCCTGTCAACGATACCAGACAAGCCAAGAGTGATGGCTCCCTGTGGGAGCATCTAGGAGGGCTATTCCAGGTGTTTGTGGCCCACACAGTGGGAGTTTGTGAATTGTTTCTAATGTTCAATACACACTTGCGATAAGTCATGTGCAGCATTTTAATATCTAGTATATTATTGGTTCTTTATATATTGAAATTATGTATTGAATAAAAAATAAAAGCTTTATATTGTTCTTTTATGTCATTTCATAATAATAATTATTTGCCAAGAAATTGTTTGCTTGGAATGTTATAGCTTACAGATAAGCAACACTGTTTTATGAACTGATTATAATCAGATCTATAACCACGTCATTTTAAGTTTTGTCACTGATACACAATCATTGCTTTACTCTTATGTATCTGCAAATATATTACATCTTTAGAAAGATGCATGACAAGGACCTGACTTACTCTCCATTGCAGGTTTCTAAGCAGGTCATATCTTTGAGCTACATGGAGATTTGTGGAACTCTAAGAAATAACTGAATTCATAAAAATACTGGGACATAATCAGGATAAAAAATTGGTTATGGGACTAAAAGAACTGAAGATTATTGTTATAATATGATTTAGATTTAGTTCAAAATATTGCTTATTTTTAAATCCTTTTGTTTTCCAAATATAAGGAAAACTAGAGGAGACATTCTGCATTATTATCAAGGACTCATTAATCAGCTTATAGGAACAGATAAATTACTAACATTCATTTCACAGTGTGCTCAGGAAGACAAAGACTTCAAACACCAGGACTTCCAACCAAGAGAATTTTGTCCCTTGGAAAAGACATTAATTAAGGACTCCCTCCAACCGTGTTGGAAGGAAGGGACCTCACCTTATCAGGTGTCTAACCACAAATGGACATCTGCCTTCACCTGCAGTGGAAGTTTCTCGAGGATAAGAAGCTGCCACATCAAAGATAGACAGCTATCCCAAGACACTCACAAGGCTTTTATACGTACAAATTAGTGTTAAACTTCATTTCCTTGATTGTCTTTACCTGTCTGCTAATATTAATAATAATAACAATTATTATTATACTTGTTCTTTAGGCTTTTCTCAAACCTTGAGTATACAGACCAACTGTTCATTACTGCTGAAGGTGGAGAAGATAACTTTTATATTATCAATACTACTCTTCTTATGGTTTCTCCTTTGAAATTTAGAAGAAATGCTAGAGCAAAGGGAAGTTAAGGAAGATATATATGTAAACAAAGAAGTGAAAAGGAAGTAGTTGGTCCTAATAAGTTGGTTATTTCTGAATGAACAAAAGGAGACAAAGTAAGAAGAACAGGGAAGGAGTACAAAGTTAGTGGAAAAGGAACGTTAAGAAAGGAATTTGATATATAGACACCAGAACCTAATTATGGGAATGTGCTTACCCCCTAACCAATGAAGACTACTAACTACATTAATTCAGATAGAAGCTGAAATGGCTATAAAAACATGGCCCTCTATAACCACTGCTAAGGCACAAGAAGTTTACTTATGAAACTCTTACTGTCCTCCTGGTCTCTGGAATTTAAATGGTAATCATAATTTACAGCATTATGTTCTTACAGCCTTGGCCTCAACTAAAACTCAAGTTACAGCTTCCAACCGCACAACTCGCAGGAATCAGATTAATAACAGCACCTGAGTGCTTCCAATGGGAAGTAGATGGGCCGTAATCAATGGAAACCCAGCTCATGGTCAGATTCTGAAACCTGAAAAGGTGTCTGGTATATCCTCAAATTATAAATGAATGTTGTACTAGATGCAAAATATAGAAAAGTAAGACAGGCAACAAAACCTGGATCATAATAGCTTAAAGATTAGAAATAATCCAGAATAACTTTAACAAGGACATACAGGATCTGACGGCTTCCCATTCACCTGTCTTTTTCTTTTGAATAATAATAATAATTTGACCTTGAATGCCATCCAAGGTTATGGTCTTGCCCCATTCCAACCATTCCACCCTGATCAGCAAAAAAAAAATGCCGAATCTGAGACTTCCTAGGACGGAGCCTTCCTAACACGGTAGGAACTCGTTATCCAACCAAAATGTTGGTCATCAATGCATCCTTTGGATTGATTTATGACCCAAAAGGGGATGTAAGGACAAAGAAGGGGGCCACATACTAGACCTGAGGTGCTCAGGGGACACCTGTGTGGCAGCCTTACAAACTCAGAGACCTAAAATAACCATATCGGATGGTCTGTAGAGAAAACTTTTGAACTAAATGCAGGTTATGGCAGGAAGTCATGTCCTCGGCTAGACTCTTCCTTGACAAAGGTCAATCTTCACCTGAACTAAGCCTGACTGTTGTCTTTTTGCATCCAGGAAAACATACCTGACAAACGTGCCCTTGCAAAAACAAACTAATTTCGCTTTTTTATGAACCCCTCAATGCAGGGTCACCAAACCAGAGTGGAGACTACGTCATCATTGTTATCATATTAATTGTTGACTGATAACTATCCTGGACCAGCCTGTGTAAAGGAAGTATGTGTCTATCATTTTACGTTTTATCCACTGGTTTGCTTTCTCCTGCCTCCTTAATCCATCTCCAATGGGTTTCATGTTACCCACTTAGGTCTTCTCTTTTCATTGTAATGAATAAAGCAGGGTGCAGAACTGCCATCTTGCTGATCATTTTCTCAATCTGCAGAGGTTTTACTTCCCGGCGATTGCCGTCAGTTTGGCTCAAAGAAACTCATAAAAATTCTCTAAAAGTTTGAATTTTTCTTACATTAACACTAGCATTGGGCGAAACTGGGAAAACAAGGACCTTGTCCCCAGGGTAACCTTTTGTCACCTAGTGCATTGCTGGTCATGTGTGATAGACCTCCTGAACTTTCATATCGCTGGTTATGCGGTTCAGACCATGCCCTCAGTTTACCTCCCCTGGCATGTTGCTAGTCAAGCGGGTTAGACTTCCTTTTATGGGGAACAGACAAGGGGGCCAGAGAAAAGCCCTTAAGCATTAAGCCCCAGGACAATGAGGTTCTGACCGGCATCAAATACATGTAAGCCTCAGTTGTGTTTCAGCTTCAGGCCGAGTGAAGCAGCAAAATCAGACAAGCAATGCCACGGCTTACATCAGGACCACCTGCACTGACTAATGACATCCTGCCCTGGAGCAGACCAATCAGTGGAGGCCATAACCCTGAAAGACACACCTGGAAAGCTGATGAATATTGTATTGAGATCTTCTTCGGGGACTGTTGAAGGCCACTTTAGCTTTAAGAAGGTTAAACAGTCTCTGTGAGCTGCTTTTGAGAAAAACTTTGTTCTGCAGGGGTCGCCCTAACCCTAAGTCTTTGCACAGATATGAGAACTATGTGAAAAGGAGGGAGGCACACAGTAACCTTGCCTCAAGATAAACAAAACTAGGGAGACAGGCAATAACCTTGAGAACTGTTGAATCTTTCTGCAAAATTGCTAATTGCTAACCATGATATCTGCTTCTGTACGTGCTTGCTTGCCATGGGCTGCAAAAACCCTGCTCTTTATAAGCACCCCCCTCCTTGAGCTCTGGGCTGCTTCCCTCCTCTGAGAAGGTTGGGAACAGTCCCTGCGCAGGTAATAAAGCTCTTTCAATTTGACCTATAGTGGAGCCTGAGTGTTTGCTTCTCGTGGGTTACAACAGGGACTTCCCTTAAATTCTCCACCCTTAAAAGCCATTAGGATAGAGGACCCATCGCGCTCTCCTTTTTGGAGCACAGCTGCACCTTTCCTGTCCCTCTCCTTTTCTGCCCAGGCACATGACCTTTATCCTTCTTTCTCCTGAGCTCCATGAGCCCCTTCTTCTGCCTCTGTATCTTGATTCCTGAGTCCATTTCTTCTACAGCTCACTTCTTCTCCCTCTGTGACTTTCTAAATATACTTTCTATTATTGCTGGAATCTTGGCTCTGAATTCTTTCCTAGCCAGTACTCAAGTACCGAGGTCTGGTCTGTCCCCACATGTCTAATACCTGGTGCAGTTCTTGCCACCAAAAAAAAAAAAATGTTAGGAACTCAAATGGAAAAATAGACAACATGAAAAAGTAAATGGTTAATGGAGGCACGGAAATTCTAAGAAAGGCATAATAGGGCCTACTAGAGAATAAAAACCCAGTAACAGAAATCAGGGGTTCATCAGAAGACTCAGAGCGACCAAGGGAAGAATCAATGAGCTTGAAGATTGGTCACAGGTCAATAAAACTTTCCAAGTGGACATGTAAATAGAAAAATAATACAGAAAAAGAAAAGTCACTGAAGATGCTGCCACGTGAAATTAGAAAAAGTTTGACATGTTAAATCCAATACAAAACAGATAAAGAAGATGGAGATAGCAGAGTAGAAGGAATATGGGACCTCATTGGGCCAAGAACCCCCAACATAAATGACAACACTGATCCTCAGATTCAGGAATCTCAGTGAATAACAAGCAGCATAATACTAAATGCCCACACTCAGATACACACACACACACCTGGACATTATTTTCAAACTGTATGAAAGTAAAGATAACGAAAATGTTGAAAGAAAAAGCTAGAGGGTAACAACTTTTTACCTATTGGGGAATATGAATAAAAATTACAGGTGGGTTCTCACCAGAACCCATGCAAAGAATCAGAGTCGAGTGAAATATTTAACGTGTTGATTGAAAAGGAAAATCACCTACCTAGAATTCTAGCAATGTTGTCATTCTAAAGTGAACAAGAAAAAGTGATCTCCTCACACAAATAAAAGTGGAGCAAATTAATCTGCAGGAAAGTGGCCTTGCAAAAAATGCTAGAGATGTTCTTCAGGCGGGAGGAACATAATATCGGTCAGTAACGTCAGTCTACCTAAGGAAAGGGAAGAGACTCGGTGAAGTAAAATGGAGGCAAAATACCATCTTTATTTTTCTTATTCTTCTGTCAGTGGGAAGATCTCTGTTTTCTAAAACCTGATGATAACAGTGTATTGGGTGATCACAGCATATGGACGAGTGAAATGATGGATAGAAGTATCCAAGTCATGGGAAGGAGGAATTGGGGATATTCCCTTATAAGGGATCTGCACTACACAACGCGGTGTATGGTGTTACTTTATGGTGGACTTAGAGAGTAGTGAGTGTGTACATTGCAAACTCCACAGCAACTACTCAACACAATTTAAAAAGCAGTACCAGCAATATGCTAAGAGAAGAGATAATGGAGTCACACTTCTCTTTTTAAAAAAGATTAAATGCAGTGAAAGCAGAAGTACAGGAGCAAAGAGAAACAAAGAACAAATGCAGTGGATGGAAAACTGTTGCTAATACGGTTGATATTAATCCAAGTATGTCAACGATCACTTAAAATGAGAATGCTCTAAGGACATGCACTAAGACAGAGTTTCAGAGTGGACAACAGAAATACTCCTCCGTGTGTTGTCTACAGGAACATCACATTGAACATAAAGGCTTAAATAGCTGAAAAGTAACTAATCCAAAGAAATTGCAATAGCTATCCTAATTCCAGACAAAGCAGGCATCAGAACAAGGAACATTGTCAGAGATAAAGAAGGGCATTCTATAACTTTTAAGGGGTGAGTTCTCCAAGGGGACAGGACAATCCGAAATATGGCAGCTCCTAACAACACAGAGTCAAAATTATGAGGCAAGACTCGATAGATGTTCAGGGAGAAATACATACATCTGTGATTGCAGTGGGAGATTTTAACACACCTCTGTCAGTAACTGGAAAATCAAGCAGGCAGACAATCACAGTAGACACCAATTATCTGAACAGGATTATCTGTCAACTCGCTCTACTTGACTTGTATAGATTACTCCATCCAACAGAAGTGCAAAATCCATAACCTCTCAAGCTCTCGAGGAACATACAAAAGACCTTGTTTGGGGACAAAACTCACCTAAAGAAATATGAAGGAATAAGAGTCATACAAAGTAAGTTCTCATACCACAATGCAATTAAGCTAGACATCAACAACAGAAGAATAGATGGATAGCACAGGCCAATGTGGCTCAGTGAGTGGTTGGGCGTCAACCCGTGCACAGAAAGATTGCTGATTCAAATACAGTCAGGGCACAAGCCAGGGTTGTGGGCTCGATCCCTGGTAGCAGCGTGCAGGGGGCAGCTCATGGATGTTCTGCGCTCACATCAATGTTTCTCTTCTCTCTCCCTCTCCCTTCCTCTCTTTCTAAAATCGATAGAAATATTTTTTTAAATGCATGGATAATCCACATATGTTTGAAAAGAAACACTTCTAATCAGCACGAGGATGAAAGTGGAAGGCTCCAGGAATACTTTAAGACATTTTGAGTGGAATTCAAGGAAAATAATCCTGTTCTAAATTGTGTGATGCAGCCATAGTATTAAGATTTAATTAGAGAAAAATTTTTAGTATTTAGTATTTAATTAGAGAAAAATTTAGTATTTAATTAGAGAAAAATTAAATTACAGCATACATACATTCCTGTATTGGAGGAGAAGAAAGATCAAAGATCAAGAAGTTGAGATTTCACCTTAGAAAAGCAGAAAAGAAGACAAATTAAGCCTAAAGAGAACAAAAGAACATAAATAACAAAAAGTAGAGTGGAAATCTATGAAATTGATAGTGGAAGAACCATAGTGAAAATAATGACACCCAACACCGGTTCTTTAAAAAGATCAATAAGAGGCACACCGCTTTCTAGCCAAGAAAAGGAGACAGAAGTCACAACTTACCAATATTGAAATGGAAAGAATGGATACCACTACCGATCTTTAGGGCATTAAGATGATAATGAAGAAATACCATTAACAACCCTATACTCGTAAATTTGATTCAATAGATGAATGGGCAGATTCCTTGAAACACACTAACTACCATAACTCACATGGAAAAATAGATAACCCGAGTAGTTGTATATTTATGCTCTGGGCCCAGACTTTTTCCCTGGTGAATTCTAAATGAAAAATTAAGGCAGAAATGATACCAATTTTCCACCATCCTTCCTGGAAAACAGAACTGGAAGGAATGCGTCCTAACTCATCCTTAGAAGTAAGCATCTCTCTAGGAGCAACACAGACAAAGACACTGCAAGAAAGGAAAACTAGGGGCCATTATCTCTCATGAACATTTACACAAACTCCTCAACAAAATAGCACACGGAAACCAACAATGCGTAGAAATAATTACACACACCACAACCAAATGAGATATGTCTCAGGCATACCAGACAGGTTCTCCATTTGAAAATCAATCAGTGTAGTTCCCCACATCAGCAAGATAAAGGAGAAAAAACATAAGATCTTATCAATTGATGCACAAAAAGCGTGTGATATAATACTACAGCATTCATATTAAAAACTGTCAGTAAAATAGGAACAGAGGAGAACTCACTCAACTTGACATTAAAAAAAAAAAAAAAGGTCTCTGAAATACCTCCAGGTAACATAGTACTTGAGGGTGAGAATCAGAAATTTCTGCCATGGCTGGTTTGGCTCAGCAATTAGAGCATTGGCCCGTGGACCAATGAGTCTTGGGATCGATTCCAGTCAATGCCATGTACCTCGGTTGCGGTTATTGCCTTGGTTGAGGTCGTGTGGGAGGCTACCAGTAGATGTGTCCCTCTTATGTCGATGTTTCTCTCTCTCTCCCCCTCCCTTCCAGAATATCTGAAGATAAATGAAAAAATGTACTCAGGTGAGATTGAAAAAAAAAATGAAATCAAACCACTCCTGCCCCTCAACCACAAGCACAATTTTATGTAGAAAAAAATAGAGTTTTCATGAATCGGTGCTGCAACAATTTGGAGTCAAGGTAAAAAAAATTTAACCTAGACCTAGTCTTTACACTTTAACGAAAATGAACTCAAAAGGGACCAAAGTCCTATATGTAAAATTGAACATGGAACACAGGTGGAAGAAAACACAGGAGAACAATCAGCATGACTTTGTGTTTGCTGACGAGCTTCTAGACAGAAGACCAGGAAAAGAATCCATGTGTTCTGCAAAAGAGAGTGTTAAGAAACATGACCTCAAGACTGGAAGACAATATTTGCAAATGTCCTATCTAAAAATGGACTTGTCCATAGATATAAGACACACATAGAAAATTCAACGCTTAATAAACAAACACATTAATTTAAAAATGGGCAAACAGCCCAGCCGGTGTGGCTCAGTTGGTTGATCATCATCCCATGTACCAAGAAGTCCCCAGTCCCATTACTGATCATGGCACATGCCCGGGTTGTGGGCTCCAACCCCAGGAAGACCTGTGCACGAGGCAGCTAATCGATGTTTCTCTCTCCCTCTCCCTTCCTCTGTCTCTAAAATAAATAAAAACATATTTTTACAAAAATGTGCAACCTATCTGAGCAGACACCTCACCCATGAAGATGTACAGATGGTAAATGAGCAGATGACAGGGTGCTCAGTAGCATGTGGCCTTCGGGAACTTCAAATTACAGTAATAATGAGATAGCGCTACACGTTTTAGAATGGGCAATCGCTGAAACACTGACAAAGCCAACTGCTGATGAGCATGCAGAGCAACAGGAACAGCCAGTCACTCCCTTAAGGCTGGAATTCTGACTCGTACAGCAACTTTGGAACACAGTTTGATAGGTTCCTACCAACCTTAAAGAGACCCTTACCGTAATATGGTACAGCAACCGAGCTACTAAGTATCTGCCCAAATGATGTCCTGTCAAAGAAAATACAAATTCAGAATCAGTAAAGAGGAACTTTAATCAAAGGATTATTGCAAGGAAAGTGGGGGCAATGTTGTGACAGGAGGAGCACTATGACCATAACATCGATCAGCAAGCCTCTCAAGATTTGGCAAAAAGGCACTTTCTTTCACACAGAGGATACTGATAAAGGAGCCAAAGACTATTTCACCCCGAGACCAGCTCTCTCTGAAGAGGGTTTGTCTGCTGGCTCATGCTGAGGCTGAGTCAATGTTCAGAAACCTAGGGGAAGGAGAGAGCCTTAAGCGGCGTCTGATGGCCAAGTATTTTGCTCCTGTTGTTCAGTGGACACAAGAACTTCAGCTAATCTTTTATGAGTTGAGCGATGGGAATTTGGAGAAACTGTGTCTGGTTTGATCCTAAGTAAACCAGGGGGAGGGGGCAACCATGAATCTTAATCTGAGTTCCATGGGAAGGGATGCTCCTTGCAGTAAGCTGCTTCCTGGAACACAAAGTGGAGACTTCTCAACTTTCACTGTTTTCCAGAACCCCAGGTCTTGGATAAAATTCAACATTGTCAGTCCACACAAAACCCTGCACACCATCCCGACTGGTGTGGCTCAGTGGTTGAGCTTCAACCCATGCACCAAGAGGTTGCGGGTTTGATTCCCGGTCAGGTCACATGCCCAGGTTGGGGGCCCGATCCGATCCCCAGTGGGGGACATGCAGAAGGCAGCCAATCGATGTTCTCTCTCATTGATGTTTCTATTTCTCTCTCCCTCTCCCTTCCTCTCTCTCTAAAATCAATAAAGAAAAAAAATATTAAAAAAAAATCTTACACACCAATGTCTATAGCACATTTAGTCATGGTCACAAAAATGGGAATCAACCAAGGTGTCATCACCAGGGGAATGACTAAAACAATCATAGCATCCATACAATGGAACGTCATTTGGCAAAAAAAGGAATGTTCTTTCAAGACACACAGAGACATGGATGAAACTTATATTCATATTGCTAAGTGAAAGAGTCCAGTCTCAAAAGGCTGCATACTGTGAGCTCCAATTATGAGAAATTGTGGGCAAAAATAGAAATAGTACACAACTGATCACAGTGCTTGGCAGGAGTTGTGGGTGGGAGCTTGAACAGGTAAAGCACAGGTAATATTTTAGGGCAGGAATAGTCTTATATTTGTAAATGTAATGGTGGTTAGGTGACAGTATGCATTTATCAAAACCCTCAGTCATTGACAGCACAAAGATGGTGAAATGTAAACATATTACTAAGGATATCAGGGGATATTAGGATGGAATGCAGAATGTAAAACAGGAATCTAACCATAATGCAAATGTATAAAAAACTGCATTAATGGGTGAGGGAGAGGAAAATAGTGCTGACCTAGGCACCTTTGGAAATAAAAGAAGTCTGTAAGGCTAAAGAGAAAAGACAATTTACACATGCAGTGTCTTCTGGTGGACAAACTTCTCACCCATGGCTGGAGAGTTGGAGATATCAGTATGAATTCATATGTAGGGTAATATAGAGATTGATGCTTACATATAGCAATGTTTACACAAATGGACATATGCGTGAGTTAATAATTCACACAGATATATGTCCCCTGAGAGGGCCCAGTAGCCACTTTATCCGAGCAGCAATCTGGACAACTGGTGCACAGATACTGGGTTCCGATGCCATTTTCTAATAAAAGGAAACTGTGTTCCTTGGAGAACTGGCTGAATCTAGGAGCCTGGAAATATGCAAGATGAGGCTGCTTGTATATGCAAAATGGAAATGTGCAAGATGAGCCAGAAAGCAAAGAATTGTTCCCAAAAATCCCATATAGCAGAGCATACCAAACTGACCTAGGAGCTAACGGAAAATGCTCCCAGTGGCCAAAACTGGAATAATGGGGGTAGGGGTGGGGGGAAAAATAAACAAAATATTGGCTTATAACCCAAATTCTAAACTATAAATCCATGAGAGCATTATAACAGAAATACATGCAACATTCATGGAGAGGAATTCCAAATACTTCACATACATACTCTTCCCTCCTGGAAATGATGCATAACTTCCCACCCTTAAGTGTCCTCTGTTGTTTATGACTTCCTTCCAAAGAGTAAAGTGTGGAAACCGGTAAAGACAGTAACGTGACATTGAGGGAACCTGAGAACAGGACCTCAGCCAGGTGATCAAGGTCAGCTTCAACAGTCAAAAATGACGTTGATATTATATACTCTGGATATGATTAGAGGAAAATGGCATTTTACCTCTGTGGTTTTTCTCCCGTAATTCACACCACCTGTCTAATATAGAGAAAACACCAGAAAAATCCCTATTGAAGGATATTCTAAAAAACAGCTTACCTGTAACCTTCTAAACTGTCAAGGTCATTCAAGACAAGGAAAGTCTGCCACGCTGTCCCAAGCCAAGAGAAAGGTAAAGTGACATGGCAACTAAATGCAATATGGTAGGCTCGATGGGATCCTGGAACAGTAAAAAGACACTGGATATAAATTAGGAAAATGTTGCCGGGCCAGTTTGGCTCAGTGCTTGAGCATCAACCCATGCACCAAGAGGTCACCAGTTCGATTCCCAGTCAGGGCACATTCCCAGGTTGTGGGTCCAGTCCCCAGTGGGGGGGCATGCAGGAGGAAGCCAATCGATATTCTCTCTCATCGATGTTTCTATCTCTCTCTCCCTCTACCTTCCCCTCTCTCTAAAAACCAATCAATAAATAAAAAATTTAATTAAGAAAATGTCAATAAAGTATGGACTTCAGCTTCTACTCTCTCTCAATTACCACCAGGAAGGAGCTATTGGGCAGCCTCAGGGGCACCAGAAAAACAAACCAGATGGATTTAGCACCACAAAGGCTTTGAAAATTACATTTTCTTAGGAGCCAGAGCCCCACAAAGGAGGTCAGGATCTGCATGCTAATCCTAAATAAAGTGGCTCCCTTCCAAAATAAAATCTTTAAATAGGCTCCAGAGACTCCTACCTTATTGGACAACCCAGCAGAAAATAACCCATCATAGCAAGAACCGGGAAAATCATAATCTGAATGAGAAGACATAGCCAAGTGCCACTAACAGAAAGGTGAATCAGATAGTGCAGTTACCTGACCACTAGTTTAGAGCAACCACCATAAATATGCTTCAATAAAAAGGGACAAATCCTCTTGATCCAGATAAAAAGTAGAAATCTCAGAGATAAATCGAAGTTATACAAAAAAAAAAAAAAAAAACAAATGGAACTTTGGAATTGAAAAAAGAACAGCAACAGAAATATTGAAACATTGCTAAATGGGCTCAAAGAGTGGACATTTTAGAAGTTAGCATCATTGTACTTGAGGATTGATCACTAGAACCTACCCACACTCAGCAAAAGGGAGGTAATAGACTGAAACGAATAAAACAGGTCCTTAGTCAGGTATTTCAGGATAATAATAACAAACGTTTCTAGGGACCATATGGTCAAAGTACCAAAAAAAGAGAGTGGAGCTGAAAGAGTATAATAAGAAATGATGGCTTAGATTGTCAAAAATGTGTTGATAATATAAACCTAGAGGGTCTAGGAAATGAGTGAAACACATTTAGGACAAACCTCAATAAATCTATGTCAAGACATATCCTAGTCAATCTTTTATAATTGAACACAAATACACTGAAAGCAGCAAGACCAAAATGACACATTGATTATGGGGGAATACCCACCTTAGTGATAGTAAATTTGTCATCTGATTATTGGGGCCCATTAGGAATTGTCAGGGAATTATTTAAGTTTTCAAAAAAGTACTGTCACTCAGGCCAGTTTGGCTCAATGGTTGGAATGTCGGCCTGTGAATCAAAGAGTCACGCGTTCGATTCTGGTCAAGGGCACATACCTCGGTTGCAGGTTCGATCCCCGGCCCTGCTTGGGGTTGTTCAGGAGGCAACCAATGGATATGTCCCTCTCATGTCAATGTTTCTCTCTCTCACTCTCTTTCTCTCTCCCCCCTCCGTCTCCCTCTCTCCCTCCCTCTCCCTCCCTCCCACTCTATCTGAAAAACAATGGAAAAGTATCCTGGGATGAGAATTTAAAAAAAAAAACAAAAAAAAAAAAACCAACTGTCAACCACGAGTTTTGTATCCCACAAAACTATTCTGAATGAATGAAGGAGAAATCAAGGCAATCTCAGGCAAAGGAAAAAAAAAAGAATTTGCCACTAGCAGACCCATGCTGGAAGAATAAAGTAGGTGGTTCAAGCAGAAAGGAAATGATAACAGGAGGACTCTGGGAACATGAAAAGAAACAAAGTGTAGTAGAAAGAGCACACCCATGGGACATCTTTTCCTCATGATTGTAGAAATCGTATCACATGGTTAAAACAAAAATCATGAAACCATTTGCTAATCTAGGTGATTTCCTTTGAAAGCCGGAAAGGCAATGAGACCTATTTGGGAGTGAGGTTTCCACATTTGGACATAAGTGGTGACACTTGAGACGGGTAGACTGTCATAAGTTACATTTGGATATTGTCAATTCAAGAGCAACCAAAGAGAAAACCTCTAAGGCAAAACACTCGAAAACACCACAGAAATCAAGCTGGAACCCTCTAGTATTCAATGTAAGGCACAGAATGCAAACTGACTAACAACATCAATTCAAAGGCAGAAATGGACAGGGTCAGTAAGACTCACAACCACACCACACAATGTTTCTATGAAAATCCCTTCAAGTTCAAGGATCCAGCTACATTAAATGTGAAAAGATGGGAAAACATCCTATGCAAACATCAATTAAACAGAAGTAGCTCTATTAACTCCATGAGGTAGACTTCATCACAAAGAAGGTTAGAGAGATTAAAACAAAGCATTATATAACAACAAAAGAATCCATCTTTCAGGAGGAGTTTTCCCTGAACCCTCCTCTGCACCCTTCCATTGGTGGGTGTGGGCCTCTCACTGTGTTCCAGAGCCCTCTGTACTTACCCCAGCCATGGCAAACTTCACCCTGTGTTAGTTACTATATTTTTGTGTAACTGAGCCTAATAGATTGTAAGTGCTTTGGAAAACCTGATCCATGCCCGCCCACATGCTCAGAGTCCAGCACAGTAGCTGGTATCCAGCAGGTGCTCAGTAACAACCTGCCGTAAGACTGAATTCAGGCCAGTAGAGGTTGTTTAATTTTTATTTATTTATCTATCTATTTATTTATTTATTTATTTATTTATTTATTTTATCCTCACCCGAGGATATTTGTTCATTTTTTGTTCAGATAGAGTGGGAGGGAGAGAGAGGAAGAGAGAGAGAGAAACATCAGCGTGAAAGGGACACATCGAGTGGCTGCCACCTGCACGACCAACCAGGGCCTGGGACAAACTGCAACCGAAGCACACGCCCTTAGCGGGAACCCAACCCGGGTGTCTCTGGACCGCAGGCCGAGCTCTAACCGCTGAGCCAAACAGGCCAGGGCAAAGGTTGTTTAGATAGGGTCAAGAGAAGGGTCTCTGTACATCCTATTCAACAATGGCCAGTCGGGAGGATGTAATGAGACTGCTCAGCAACTTACTAGGGGACCAGGCGTGGTGGGCACAGGCCAGGAAGGCTGCAGGCACAAGGGCAGAATGAGGAGCAGTGCCAGGGCTCAGCCCAGAGGAGAAAGCTGCCTGGGAATCCTGCCTATGAAGCCTTGGAGGCCAAGGGCATGTGGCACCCACCTGTCCAACTCCTGGATTGGAGCCACTTGTGGGGGAGGAGGCCTGCGGAGTCTAGCAGGGCTCTAGCAAGGCTGAGATGGCAGGCTTGGGAAATGGGATCCAAACGTCCTCTGCCATCCCTGAAGCTGCTGGAGACAGCCTTGTCCCCCAGTGAGATGGAGCTGAATGCTCAGAGAGAGCTCTGGGCAGCCTTCTGGGAACCGCAGCGTGCCACCACCTTCCTGTGAGAAGGCAAGCCAGGGAAAGCCCCTTAGACAATGCAGCCACCCCACCCTTGCCTTTTGTAATTCCCATACATCTGCCAACCTTGGAACTAGAAGGCACCCAAATGCCCGGAGGCTTATCACGTACAAAAGTAGTCTGGAACCCTGGCTCTAGGCTCAGCCTTTGGAGGTGACTCCCCTTGGACAGCACCTGTGCACATTAAACAGTCCTTTCTTATTCTCCTGAGTGTTTTGCCGTCTGTCTCTTTCTGCCGACGTAATTTCTGCCACAACACCTGCTGGACACCTTTGTATTCCCAAGCCGGGTGCACTACAACAGGGGCTGTCACCCCGGCAAGGTTCAATTGGAGCCTGGTCCACGACAAACTGTGCCTTCTGGATCTCAGCTGCTGGCTGCGCAGGAAGAACCAGAACTGCCTCTACCTGGGCTCTGTGCTCCTGCTGCGCGCCCTGAGCATCAGCAAGTATCCACCGCACTGAAACCAGCCCTGCTACAGCTCCTGCAGCAGCTGCAGGGAGCAGAGTTTACAGGCATCTGTCTGTGCACAGGCGTTTAAGGTGTTGCTCCGCACTGGCTGGACATCCCCACACCCACGCGCTGTGCTTGGTTTGCTAGGCTGGGCTGGAAGGTGGCCAAGTAGGAAAAAAAGACCCTCCAAAACCCTTCCACCAAGAGGCGCTGCCTTCCTTCCCCAAGAGTGTCAGGGACTGGGGCTGCAACAGGCCAGGAACTTGCCTAAGTGCCGTCTGGGTGGGGGCACCTCCGTGCTTGTGGTATTATTGTGTGAAAGCCGTATGTTTTTGGACTGGTGAACCTGTCACGTTGTTCCAACCTGCTACCCCTTCCCTTTCAGTGTTTTGCTATGGACTTGCCTCTGGTCAGAAAACTGAGCACAGGTTTGTGTGTGCATAGCTTTGATCTAAGATTCCCAGGAGCAAGTGGTTTCTCCAGTTTCTCAGCTGGTCTTCTAACTCACTTACACTGGCAACTGTTCATACAGTTCCCACAAATCCTTTGCAGGTTATTCACAGGGACTGTTGTGGTGCGATTGTGGACCAGACTGTTTTTCACAGCCCCATCTCCTAGGTGAGACCCCTAAGTCCAAACGGTTTTGTAAACATTAACTAGGACGTTTTCTGTTGGTTATATCTGTCTGTGTCTTTTAAGGAGGTACTCACAGTTTTGCTTTTTAGAGATACGAATTATTTTAGCCACATTGTTTATTGTGTGTGTGTGTGTGTGTAATCAGTATAAGATTGGCATTACCTCATTGTGCCTATTTTACAAATGGTGTCATTTTCCTTGGTTTTGTTGTAGAAACTGTCTTTGGGTAGGGGGATGGGGAGACAGAAGAATGACAATGAGGTCTGTGCACCATATGCCCTATTTGATGTTTTGGGATTCCTAGCTTGTATATGTGTTTAGTATTCAGAAGAGTGCTCAGAACTAGATACTTAAGAAATAGAAAACTACATATTTCTTTGTTTTATACTACAAAACTACTATTAATCGATATATTATTTCCTGATACTTGAAATTTTATCAAGCGGTACCTGCTGGGTGTCTTTTCATGTCAATTTAATGCCTTCATAGAATTAAGAAATGTGAACCTTTCATAACTTGATTAACCCACCTCTTCTGATGGATGTTTAGCTGTTTTCCACATTTTCACTCTAATAGGAATAGTATTTCAAAGGAGTAAAATACAAATAAATATCCTCAGTGCTGTGTCACTTTGGGTAAAAGTGCCTGGACCTCTTTCCATCTGTTTTTGTCTGGCTTCAGTCTCCCTTTTGCACACAAGTGTCATTAGATGTGTCAGTGCAAGATGCACTGAATATTTAACTTGACTTACCTAATCAACCAATTGGAATACAACAAGTAGGTGTGTGTTTCCATTTATATTTCTAGAATACCTGACTTTGCCATCACACAAGCTAGCACCCATTAATTTCTACCCCTCATTTCCCATCAAAGAAATATATATTTATACACGTTAAAATTTCGTAATTAAAAATAAATAAAATAAAACCTATGTTCAAGAGTTTCAGATAGTCTGGATGGTGTGTCTTAGTTGTTGAGCATCGACCCATGCACTAAGAGGTTTCCGGTTCGATTCCTGGTCAGGGCACATGCCCAGGTTGTGGGCCCAATCCTCAGAGGGGGGCACACAGGAGGCAGCCAATCGATGTTCTCCTCATTGATGTTTCTCTCTTCCCCCCTCACTATCTCTCTCTCCAAAAAAAAATCAATAAAGGAAAAAAATTAAAAGTAAAAAGGAGTTTCAGATAGCATGATCCCCTGAAATACAATTTTTGGGTCCTAGGCTGATTTCCGTATGTGATACTGCAGGTAGGAAACTGTTGTGTTGGGAGAAGAGTGCTGGAACCTGTAGCTGGACAAGCTGCAGAAAAAGGGCATGACCTCCCCGCTGTCTGGGGACAGAAAATTGGAGACACAGAGAGGTGATGAACAGCTTAGCCCCAGTGAGGAATGCTGGGAAAGGACAGAGGCGTTTCAAGGTGTCTTTAGAGGGTTTGGCACAGGTTGGGCGATGTCTAATCTAATGTTTTTCCCGAACCTAAAAGGGGCTCAACGTCATGTTAAGTGTTAGCTGACTTTTTTATTTCATAAAAAATGTAATATCCTTAAAAACTGTATATGAAATGTTTATCCATACAGCATTACAATCATCATGGACAATGACAGTGGTCTGTGTGCCATGCTTTAGAAATCTCTTACTTCAAGGAATGAACAAGCACTTGGTATTTGGGCCTGAGCTGAAATCCCAACTTTCCACTTACTGCTGAGTGGTTTTGTAATATCTGTAAATGTCCACACTCACCGTCATTGCGTGGATTCAGTGAGGTGATGCGTGCAATCTCCTACTGCATTGACTGACAGCCAGCAAGCCGACAATAAGTGGCTATGGTTATTGCCCTTATTACATCAGGGCTTTGAGAAACAGAATCAATTATCATAATTGTACTCAGATCTGGAACCGAGATGCTTTCATGTACAGCTCTTTTGTTCCTGTCCCCCACTCCTTGCTTCAAGGCCTTCTAACCATGTCTCCAGCCATCCACTCAGATGTCACCTGTAAAAGGTCTGAGCCGGCGGGAGATCACATCCTCAACGTAAGGCCAGTGTAGAGAAAGGAGCATTTTATTACACCGGTGGGCTGTTACACCGGCGGGCTGGGGGGGCACAGCTTCCCCAAATCCTCAGCCCCGAGCTTCCTTTGTTCTTTGCTTATATAGGCACAAACTACAGAAAAAAACTACATTAAAAAAAAAAAAAAACCCACATTCTCTTGGCACCGCGTAATTGGTGTCTGGGTTGGTAGGAGTTGTCTCAGAGGTAAGGAGTCTGCTCAGGCAGAGGTCAGGGCCATCATGAATCTCTTTTTTCTTATGGTTCCTCTGAGTTTCTCAAGGCCTTCATTAACCCCTTATCTTTGGGTTTCTCAAGGCCCTTATGTTTACAAAAAAGAAACTGCCAGGGTGCGTACGTGCAGTAACTGAGGGTCAGAATGGAGTTTAGTTTTGTTAAAACATTATTAACCCTTTCAACCTGCACTGCTCTGGAACCACTAGTCAGTGCTTGGAGGCCAGGTGTGTGTGTTTCTGGCCAATCTCAGCCTATCAGTAACCAATGTTTTGGTTGGACTGGCCCTAGTGATCCTTATGATGGCAAGATACCCTCAGGAAAAACCATCAGGAATCTGAGATGATAAAGGTTTATTACTTTCAATACCTGGAAATGACAAAACACACTTGGGGGCCACACAGCGATGAGAGAGAGAGAAAGAGCGAAAGAGACAGAGAGAGACTCATTGAGTCAGAGAGAGAGAGAAAGTACCCTAGGTAGGGCGTAGGGTTCTGTTTTTAGTGGAGTCAAGGGTGGGGCCCAAGGGTTTCGCTGGCTCCCTCTTTACTGATGAAAGTAAAACACAAGAGCATGAGTTTAAGACCAAGAAGAGAATAAAATTAGCTCAAATGATTAATTATTGAAATCAACCCAAATTTCTAAAATGAAGGCGATTTCTGTGTGTGTGTGTGGGGGGGTGCCTGGCTCTTTATCTAATCCTGTAGCTGCCCCTGTGTTTATTGGAGATAGCCATCTTGGAAATGGATGCCTTTTGGACATGGATTCCTAGGGAAATGAAAGCTCTTCAGGCCCTTGTACTACCAAGTAGGAAAAAAAATGTCAGGGCTTACAACAGAGTCTCCCTGTGAGTCTGAAGGAAGTGATGTGTATTTGACAACTACACTAATGTGTGCTTTGAGATTCTTGATTCTGTCAATGTTAACCTGAACCACATGTTTGCCTTTCACCAACAGGGGCTTTAGGAACAGAGGTAAAGACCATTTGGCCACAACTAGGAGGTAAGTGGTCAGGATCAGAAAAGACTCCTCTCAGAGGAAATGATAATGAAATAGATGCTATGCTCCCCAATTTACACAGGAGGAGACTGAGGGTCAGAGATGTTATGTAACTTGCTCAAGGACACACAACAAGGCAGTATTGGGGCCAGTTGTCAACCCCTGGTTTGTCTGGCCCCAGTGCAAGTACACTTTACATTACTCATAGCTCACTCTTATGAACATATCACCTGTTTTTATTCCAGCTACAAGTTACCCTTACTGGGGCACTGATTCCTTAAATTAAAAGAATATATATTATTAAATTATTTTCATTTTTGTAATCCTCAACTGAGGATATGTTTATTGAATTTAGAGGGGAAGGGAGAGAGAGAGCTGGAAACATCCATGTGAGAGAGAACACCCATCGGTTGCCTTCCATAGGTGCAGCCACAAACCTGAAACCAATGTATGTGCCCTGATCATCGATGCTCCAACGAACTGAGCCATACTGGTCAGGGCTTAAAAATTAAAAAAATGTCTACTATATACATTATTAGGATAGGCTACATAGTTTGTGAGGTCCAGGGAAAAATTAAAAGAAATGAGAAATAAGGCAGTATTTTCCTCCATTTCCCTTCCAAAGAAACTGCTAATTTATTGGTTACCCTATTTTAATCCTTGAGGTGTAACACGGAATTAACAGAACTTGCTTAGTTTAACATGTACCACCCATTTTAATCCTTACCATAACCTAGGAGGCATGCCCTCTTACTGAGCCTAATTGACAAATGAGGAGACCTAGGATCCCAGACTCAGTAACTTGTCCAGGAACACATGGTGACTCCATAGGAAAAGCAGAATTCTGACTCCAGAGCCAAGTTCGACTGGCAATGAGATCTCAAGTCACAAAGTTGCTCTGAGCCTCTATTTCCACATCTGTAAGGTGGGCATAAATATAGGCCCTCTGAACTGAGGCTGGGAGATTTGATGCAGTTAAAAAGATCTTTCTTGTTCTAGTCTTTGGACATCTGTGGAATTATTCAAGGAGAAGTGAGGACTAGTTTTAGAAAATATTTGCCAGAGTTATTTCTTTCAGTTCCAACAATTTTACTGCAAGGCCCAAGATAATTTGTTCTCTCAGTTCTTTCCTGAGTTTATTTTTGTCTCCTTTTCAGTCTGTTAGTGCAGATTATAAATTCCTTTGTGTTCTTTTGAGGGCTACCAAGGGGTGACTAAAGACACTGTTTACCATCAGACATTGGGGCAACGCCTAAGCGGAGGGAGCACAATGTCAAGGAGTAAGGATACTAGGTGATGGGGAATCTGGGAAGGTAGTGGCAGTGGTAGCTGCAAGTGTTTCAATCTGACCATGTAAAGAGACTCCAATTAAATAGCAAAAACCAAACCAAAAATGTATTTATAACATTTACCACAAACTCACATTATAAGTTATCCGCCAAATCCCCAAATTTAAGTGGATAGGGACAAACTACAAACACTTTCGCCTCAATAAAAAACCATAATACATTATAAGAATAAAGCCAACATTTTAATTTTATTCTTCAAAGACTGAATATATAACAGGCAACCTTGAAATGGGGGGTCTCAACTCTGGGGCAAAGGCAGGCCCTTTTTAGGGAGAAGAGGGCCTGGAATCAAGGGCCAAGAGCAGGTAAGTGCTAGTGGGGGAGTCGGGTCTAGGAGGGTTCCAAACACATAACCTTGGTTGCTGGCTCACAGAACTCTTGGAAACCTCACAGGTGACCACAGAGCAGGCAGCCATTCATCCCAGTGGGAGGATGTTGATTTCTCCTGGGTATCATGAGGAAGCCCATGGAGGCTCACAGCTCAGGAGTGGCAGGGGGGAAAGAGATGCTCTCTGTTTCAGCCTGTTCTCCTGCAGAGGCAGGCTCAGAGCATGCACCTCCAGCAGCAAGGCCCAACTAAGGCTACCAGGGCTAGGAGGGGAGATGGAGGCCAGGCCACGAAATTTTGGGGAAGATTAAGAGGAGCTGTGGCCAGAAAAATTAGTCGGGGGAGAGGAGGGGCCCTGGGCAAGAAACTCATGGCTGGAGGGGCAGGGGCCTGGGGCCTAGGGGGAGGTAAAGAAGATGGAAGAGGAAGAGGAGGACGAGGGGGAGTTGCGGGAGGAGGAGGAAGAACTTTCACCAAACTGCCCAGGGCAAGGTAAGAGCCTACCAGGAGGTGAGGGTGAGGAGGCACGCATACGGACTGCATGCCAACGCTGCTGGGAAGGAGGGCTTGGGGTCTCAGCATCAGGAGAGCTTGAGCTGCTCTGGTCAGCATGCCCAGAGAGAGAGGAGCAGCTGCCAGGGGATGATCTTCTCCAGGAGCGGGGTCTCTTGGAGACAAAGCCTGCAGTGCTGCTGCTGCTGCTGCTGCTGCTGCTGCTGCTGCTGCTAGAGGAGGCAGGGCTTCCTAGGCTGCTGAGGGGCTGGAGCGCAGGGCTTGGCCCAGATGCACAGCTATGGGTAGGAGAGCCTGGCTCAAAAGCAGAGCATTGGAGAGCACTGGATGACCTGGGAGCCTGGCGGCGGTGGCGGCTGTGGCGGCGGCGGCGGCGGCGGCGGCGGCGAGCAGGACCTGGTATGGATCCATAGCTCTGAAGAGCTGCACCCGACCCGGATGCCTGGTTACTGACATCCAAACGTGGCCTCGCGGCTGCATGGCGACTTGGTGTGGGGTCTGGCGCAGATAAATGGCGGCGGACAGCAGGGCCTCGCAGGGTGGCACGGCTTCTCCGGGCAGGGCCTGGAGCTGAGGGCAGGGCCTGGCTTCGGAGGTCGGGGCCTGGCTGAGAAGCGTGACTCCCCGGAGAAGCCCGAGGGGCCTGGTGGCAGCGGCTGCTGGGCCGAGCCCTCGGAGAGGATGGCGGCAAAGGCACGGACCTCTGGGACTCGGGAGCCTCTGGAAACAGACAGAGCCATGTGAGCTGCTGAGCCTGGGCAGCCTTCTTGAGGCTGCGACGCTTCTGCCCACGGCCACTCTCTGGGCCGTGGTGGGGGTCGGACGCCCGCAGCCCTGGCCCGCGCCCCATCCTCTTGCCCTGTGGCGGCCTCGCCGCCCGCGTGTTCGGTCTGGAGACCTGGGCCCGTCTCGGGCCTCACAGCTCAGCTCTGTGTGGGGACTCGGGCCGCCCTGGAGCTCAGGACGCCCACTTTCCTGCGCCCGGGGCCTGGGGGGCGGCCCTGGGTCCTCCGCAGCGACAGAAATGGCGCCGGGGACCGCCATGGCGCAGGAAGAGGCACCAGCAGTGCCACAGCCTAGGGCGCCCCCACCCCATGGAGACATGGTGCTCCAGACTATGGGTATGGAGGCGGCCTGATCCCTGTGGCCCGGCCCGAGGGCGTCGCCAGGGGCAGGGACTAATTCATTCTTCAGCCCTGGGGGCACCTTACCCTGCAGCTGCTTCTGCTCGTCCTCGAAACAAGACTGGGTGGCCATGGTGACAAGTTCTCCCTCAGAGACCCGAGAGCACGGCTGCGGACAGACGCCGCGTGCCTAGAGCAGGAGCTGGCGGAGTAGGGGGTGGGCGTGGCCCCGCTGAGTCCCCGCTCTGATTGGTCAGCTGGAGTCACCTCACTAAGGAATTCTCAGAGCGCGGCAACCCAGCTATGTCTGGCGTCGACCGGACGTGGAGGGCGTGCTCCACAGCCCCTGGGGTCCGCCCGCAGATTCAGTGCCGTGAATTCCATATTTTTCCCTGGCCCCTAGTGGGTGTGCATCGAGGGAGGGGGCAGGGGCCCAGAGGCTGTCCTCATAAACAGTTCGAGTCACCCCACACCAGCTTAACCAACCTGGCCGCTCAACCACAAGCCGTGGCTTGTAAGAAATTCCACACTGGCCGACAGGAGATATCCCTGAGCCAGGTGTCCCTCCTGGAATCTGGTCAGGACACTGGGTCCTTCGACACAGAGAGGACGGTCCCAGAACTCCTCCGGTCATCTGGATGACCCCACGCGGGGTCTGTCTGGAGAGCAGTCTGAGGGCGACAAAAGGGGTGGGGCCCACACTGCCTTGGCTCCAGATGTTCAGCACTGCTGCCTGGCGCCAGGGTGGGGTGCTGGGCTGAGCTTCCCATTAAGAGACTTCCCCCCTTATGTCCCGAATGGCCTGGGATTCCGGATGATACTGTCCTTAAATATGCACCATCATTTGTGTGGGCTGCATAGTAATCCGCTGCTGAACGTCCATCCACTTACTCGGCCTACTCTTATTCCTGTTACTATAACTACGCTGTCGTGCACAGGCTTGACCTTCCATACGTGGACACCGCTTTGTAATCAATGGGACGCAAGGGCTGCCTGGTCAGCACCCAAACAGAAGAGCAAATGTGGGAGAGCTGGCACCTAAATTCTCACCCACCCATGAGCAAGTACTAGAACTCTTCATTTACGTGTTATTAGAAATGCCATTCTCATATATCTCACAGTTTATTACATTTCATGAAATGGAATCACAATCCATAGATATTTTGGGGTAAATACCTTTCAGTATTTACAACACATCACTGACAGGCACATACTGATTACTAAACATTGTTCCTATCCTCAGTTGTGTCCTGGTTATGCATAAATTCCTAGAAAAGGAAAGTCTTGGTACAGGCCATGCAGTCTTGTAAACCTTTCATTAGAATATTAGCAAGTTGTTCTCTTGAAAGTCGCTGTCCTACCAATTGTGGCTGAATGCACTAGAATATTTACTGGACCAGATGAGAACCTGCAGTGAAACACAATGCAAGATAAACTGGAATGGTATTGCAAGTGTTACATAATGAGGAATGGAAAATGGATTTGAAATGGAATGTAGAATCCGATGATATGGAGACTGCCTGCAGTGGACACTGGAATGAAACAGAGAATAAAATACGGACTGGAACAGGATATGGAATGGAAATTGAATGGGATGGAAACTGAAAAGGAATGTGATGGAAAGAGGAGTGCAAATAAATATCTAATGGCATATGGAATAAAAATGTATATGATGTTATATGAGAAAAGGAATGGCACAGAATGTGCAGCGAAATAGTGGATGACCTTGAATGAAGAGGGAATGAATAGAATGCATTCCAGCCATCTACCACTTCAAAATGAGTGTCATGGAACAATGACCATTGGATCATCATCATGTACCAGGTCTATAGACCTGGTATCAGACAGGGCAGAGTGGGGATGGCTTGTGTCTGTTCCACAATGAACTTGTGTGAGGCCTCAGAAGGGAACACTTGATTGGCTGTGAGGTCATGAGGGAAGGAAAGCAATCAATGATGACTCTTAGACTTTGTCCGTTCTATCTGAGTGCATGCTTGTGACACTTGCTGGAATTGACCAGACTTGAAGATTGAGGACACACAAGGGATCAGTGATCATTGTGGGGGAAAACATTCTGGAAGAGTAAGTTTTGTTTACCTCATCGTTTCTAAACGGAATGGTTTCATTGAGCATAGATTACTCTTATATTCAGTACAATTCAGCTATTTCCATTTTAGAAAGCCACTAATTTTTAATGTTGAATAATGTTTTAATCTGTTGTAAATTTTCATATGCTACCGGATGGTGTTATACAGTCATAGAACCTTAAGAGATGAAAACTTGACACGACATATAAAAACTCAAAAACAGGAATACCATTGAATACTATAATTTCTCTTCTTGGCATTGAGTCTGAAGGGAATATATACCGCAATATTATATTGTCAAAAGTTACTATGTTCATGTCATTTGTTTTTCAAAATTTGAAACCACCTGAATTTATAGCTGGATACTGTGTTTCTTTAGAATAATCTTATGAAAATTTTATAGGCTGTTTTTGAATTACTAGTAATGCTGTTTGAAAATAACTATGTTATGGAAATAGAAAGTATATACGCAATATAATGATGTGTATTTACTTCCATCCATCTTTACATGCACCTAGCATTCTATGTATATTAAAATCTCATACACTGTATAGCAATGGTGCTCCGTCAGGGGCGTTTTGCCCTCCACGGGACACTTGGAAATGTTTGCAGACATATTTGATGGTCACAAGTGTGGAGAGGGTAGGTGCTACTGGAATCGGGTGGATCAAAACTTCGAATGATGCCTAAACTCCCTGAATGCACCAGGCAGCCTCTTACTACAAAAGGTTATCTGGTCCAACGTGGCAGTAATATTCAGGATGGCAAACCCGATGGTAGCGCATTAACATGATTTGGAATTGTTTAAAATAGAATTTAAATTACAGGCAATTGTGCTGGTGATCAATAGCTACTATTAAACATTTGATATGTGTTTGTGTTCAATTTTCTGTGGTAATTTTGTATGCTCTCGAGAAGGCTATGTGTGAATTAAATTACTTCATTTAAAGAGTTCAGATTCCAAAATGGCAGCAGAGTGAATGGAAGCTACACAGAACATCTCCCAGTAACAAACTGGAATTACAACTAAAATAAAGAAAAATCGTTGGGAAAAACCTACAGAAGAGCAGCTGGAGAGGACCCATATAACCAGGGACAGAAAGAGGACACTAAATTGAGCCTGGTAGGAACTGTGGAGGTGTGAGAGGGCAGGCTGGGAGCCCTTGGAGAGCAGCTAATTTAGCTGTGTGCAGTTCCCTTGGCATAAAATCCCAACCTGGCTCCACAGTGCACAGGGCCTGGACAGAGCACTAAATTAGCTGCAGACACTCACCTTGGGTTCCAGCAGAGGGACAGTGGACTGGACTGGAACTGTGCGGAGAGACTTGGGAGCTTGGAAAGCTGGGAGTGCAATGGGAGTTTTGTGTTCAATCATTCCCTCACAGGACAGTGACCATCTTACTCAAAGAACCCCTACCCACTGCCACAGGGAGAAGCAACTACCCCTACCTCAGGAATTTAACACCACTGGGCCAGGCCAGAGAAATGCAAATTGAGGCTCATTAATAGCCAGCAAGCATCTTCCCCAACCACTTGAAATCCTCTTACCCTGAACACCTGAGGGATTTTTTCATTCAGTTGCTGGCTACAACCCAGGGCTCATCAAGTAACTTAATACTAATAGCCTCCAGGCAAAAAATCTGAGGATACCTGAACCTTTCCTGGGCTTGCAAATCTACCCAGGAAAGTAAAGCTTTGTAGTGGTGTTTAACGTGGGTCCTCCCACATTCATCCAAACCCAGTAGAGGGAGTCACAACCAGTGGAACATCATCACTCACAGGGAAAATTCGGCAGGCTCCAAAACCCACTGAAACAAATGAAAATGAACACACAACAACATAAAATCTATGAGACACAGCAAAAGCAGTCCTGAGAGGGAAATGCATAGCACTACAGACCTACCTCAGGAAACAAGAAAAATTTCTAACTGTCTATCTAACCTCACAACTTAAAGAACTAGAAAGGAAACCAAAAGAAAAATCCAGAGCAAGTAGAAGGAAAGAAAGAGTTAAAATTAGCTCCGAAATAAACCACATAGGGATTAAAAAAACAATTCGAAAGATCAATGAAACAAAAAACTGGTTCTCTGAAAGATAAGCAAGATTGGTGGATCCTTAGCTAGACTCACCAAGAAACAAAGAAGAGGCCCCAAATAAACAAAATCAGAAACAAAGGAAGACAAGCATCAACTAACACCACAGAAATACAAAGGTTTTTAACAAATACTATGAACAATTATACACCAACAAATAGGACAATGTAGGCGAAATGGACAAATTTCTAGAAACACAGAGTCTCTCAAAACTGAAGCAGGAAGAGATAGAAAACTTGAATAAACCATTAACAACTAAGGAAATTGAAGATGTAATCAAGAATCTCCCAGCAAACAAAAGCCAGGGCCCGGATAGCTTCACGGTGGAGTTTAACCGAACATTGAAAGAAGAGCTAACAGCCATTCTCCTCAAACTATTCCAAAAAGTTCAAGAAGGAAGACTTCCAAACTCGGTTTATGAGGCCAGTGTAATTCAAATTCCAAAACCAGATAAAGACACTACAAAGAAAGAAAACTATAGGCCAGTATCCCTGATGAACATAGATGCCAAAACACTTAACAAAATATTAGCAAATTGTATCCAGCAATACATTAAAAAAAGTATTCCGAGAACAAATGGGACTCATCCCAGGGATGCAAGGCTGGTACAATATTTGCAAATCAATAAATGTGATACACCACATAAACAAAATGAAAGAAAAAACCATACGATCATATCAATGGATGCTGAAAAAGCATTCGACAAAATCCAGCACCCATGTCTGTTAAAAACACTCAGTAATGTTGGAATAGAGGGATCATATCTCAACACAATAAAGGCCATATATGAAAAACCTACAGCCAACATTATACTCAGTGGTCAAAAACTAAAACATTTTTTCTTAAGAACAGGAACAAGACAGGGATGCCCATTTTCGTCACTCTTATTTATCATAGTACTGGAAGTCTTAGCCACAAGAATTAGACAACAGAGAAAAATAAAAAGGATCCAAATTGGAAAGCAGGAAGTGAAACTGTCATTATTCGCAGATGACATGATATTGTACATAGAAAATCCTAAAGACTCCATCAAAAATCTACCATAGCTAATAAATGAATTTGGCAAAGTAGCAGAATACAAAATTAACATCAAGAAATCGATGGCATTCTCATACACCAATAATGAACTCACTGAAAGAGAAACTTAAAAAACAATCCCATTTACCGTTGCAGCAAAAAAACTAAGATACCTAGGAATAAACTTAATCAAAGAAGTAAAGGACCTTTTCACAGAAAACTACAGGTCATTGAAGAAAGAAATAGAGGAAGATATAAAAAAAGTGGAAGCATACACCTTGTTCATGGATTGGAAGAATTAACATCATTAAAATGCCCGTACTACCCAAAGCAATCTATAGATTCAACGCAATCCCCATCAAAATACCAACATCTTATTTCACAGAACTAGAACAAATACTCCAAAAGTTTATATGGATCCAAAAAAGACCTCGAATAGCCAAAGCAATCTTTAAAAAGAAGAACAAAGTAGGAGGGATCACAATACCAGATATCAGGTTATACTACAAAGCCACTGTAATCAAAACAGCCAGGTACTGGCACAAGAACAGGCAGATAGATCAATGAAACAGAACAGAGAACCATGAAATTGACCCAAGACAATATGCTCAAGTATTAGTTGACAAAGGTGGTAAGAGCATACGGTGGAGTCAAGACAGCCTCTTCAATAAATGGTGTTGGTAAAATTGGACAGCTACATGCAAACAAATGAAGCTAGACCACCAACTTACACCATATACAAAAATAAACTCGAAATGGATAATAGACTTAAATGTGACTCGTGAATCCATAAAAATCCTAGAAGAAAATGTAGGCAACAAAACTTCAGACATCACACTCAGCAGAATTTTCACTGATACAATGCATAAGGCAAGAGAAGCAAAGGAAAAATAAACACATGGGACTACATCAAACTAAAAAGCTTCTGTACAGCAAAAGAAACAACCATCAAAATGGAAACGGAACCCACTATATGGGAGGGCATAATTGCCAATGATACATCACATAAGTGTTAATTTCTAAAATATATAGAGTACTCATGCAACTCAACAAAAGGAAGACAAACAACCCAATTAAAAAACGGGAAGAGAACCTAAAGAGATACCTCTCCAAACAGGATATACAAATGGCCAAGGGACATATGAAAAATGCTCAATGTCCCTAATCATCAGACAGATGCAAATTAAAACAACTATGAGGTATCACCTCACACCTGCCAGAATGGCTGCCATCAACAAATCATCAAACAGCAAGTGCTGGTGAGGGTGTGGAGAAAAGGGGACCCTAGTACACTGCTGGTGGGAATGCAGACTGGTGCAGCCACTATGGAAAAAAATATGGTGTTTCCTCAAAAAATTAAAAATGGAACTGCCATTTGACCCAGTGATCCCACCTCTAGGAATATATCCTAAGAAGCCTGAAACACCAATCAGAAAGAATATATGCACCCCTATGTTCATAGCAGCACTAAGATCTGGTAACAGCGCAAGTGTCCATCAATAGATGAATGGATAAAAAAGCTGTGGTACATATACACAATGAAATACTATGCAGCTCTAAGAAAGAGAGATCTCCTATCCTTTGAGACTACATGAAGGGACCTGGAGAGTATTATGCTAAGCGAAATAAGCCAATCAGAGAAAGACAAATACCACATGATCTCACTTATTTGTGGAATATAATGAACAAAATAAGCTGATGAACAAAATAGAACCAGAGACATAATAAGGAGTTCGGTTCAGACTGACAATCCTCAGAGAAGGGGGGTGGGTGGAGGGATGGGATAAACCAAAGAACTTACATGCACATATGTGTAACCAATGGACATATAGAACAATGCAGGGTGTGGGGGGAGGGATCAGGAGGAGGGTGTCTAGGGGGGGAAAAGGAGAAACCTCTGTAACAAAAATAAATGAATAAAATTTGGAAATAAAAAACAAAAAAATGAAAAAATAAAATAAAATAAAGGGTTCATTTTTCTTCGACAATCAAAGAAAGGTTTCAAATATTAAACTGTTTAGTCTTTGTTTGAGAAATGATATACCTTGAGAATTGTAAATTCAGATAATTTTCCTGGCGGGAGGGGGAGGGTGGGGATATTCTACCAATATCAATCCATCATAATCTATTTCCTGATTTTCAATTTTTGGCTCAAAGGTTTCATTTCCACATTAAAATGAAGAAAAACTGGGGCCATGATGCAATGGATCTGATTATACAGGGCAGTGTGGTTGACTAGCAGGATCACAGTGATGACATTACCCTTCCAGTCACTGGTTGAGGAATGGGCACCCCAGGTACAGTTGATGAGATGTGGATGCATGTCTGCTTGGAGTCTTTAGGCAAAGTTCTCTCGGCTCTCAACGAAATAAAAGATACAACAGATTGTTAACATTAAAAATATAAAAGAATGTACATTTCTATTGTTATAATTAATAAATGAATTTAGCATGATTCCTGGATATGGTCAATAGCACAAAATTCTATTGGACTTCTATATGTTAGCATGAAAATTATAAAGACAAAACAATTTAATTTAAATGTCGTTTCTTATGGCATCAGAACACAGCAAACACCTAGGAACAAATCTAACAAAGGTGTACCAAGACTTCCACACACAATAACATAACAGTTCTGAGACAGATATAGCACGTTTGTGTAGAAGTCAATAGTATGAAGGTGAATTGAAGAGAGAATTCTTGTGGAAATGATCTATGGAATCAATGCAAACCCATTCAAATTCCCAGCAGCTTATTTGTTAATTTTTTTGAAACTGGAAATTGGCAAGCTGCTTCTCAATTGTATATGGATAACAAAGATCCAAGAACAGATTAGTCCATCTGAAACAAGACTTTTACAGCCAGATAACAAAACTAGCTGTGACACTATAATAATTAAGGTAATGCTATATGAGCACAAGAATAGACAAGCAGACCGATGGAACAAAGGCAAGGGTCCACCAACTCACTCACACAAGTGCAGTCACCTCAGTTACATCACTTGTGCCACTGCCGCACTCTGAGGAAAGGATCGTGTTTTAAATAGAGAAGCTGAACCAATTGGATTAACTGTTTAGCCTCTAACTTGTGCCAAACAAAAATTAATCGTTGAAGTTAAAGTTTATAGAAGATGATAAATGAGAGAATCTTCAAGGTCTTGGGGTGAGCATCAACATTCAAAACAGGGCACAAAAAGCCCTAATGATGGAAGAAAACATTGGTACTTTGTTCAGATTTTATCAGAATAAGGACCGCCATTCATCCAAAGACGCATTTGGAGAGTGAAGACATAAACTTCAGAATGGGAGAACGATATCTGCAACATGTATATCCCACAAATGCCTTATGTCCACAATATACCTTCTAAAACAAAAATAGAAAAAAAGGCAGTGCAATGAAAAATTGGCCAACTATTTGAGCAGAACTTTAAAAAAAAAATAGGACATCCACCTTACTGACCAATGAACAAATAAAAAGCTGCTCAACCTCAGTCTCCAGGGATATGCATGTTCAAATGCCAGTGAGATATCACGAGACACCTACGAGAATAGCCAAGACAACTGACCATATCAAAGGTTGGCAGGGATATGGACATCTCTCCAGCGCTGGTGGAAGTGTAAATTGATACTCCCACTTTGGAAAACTGGTAGGCACTATCTGCTAAAGCTGAACATATGCATTCTGGATAACCCAGCAGTGCTTCTGGCATTGTCTATTTCTGCATAACAAATGACCATAAACTTTGCAACTTAAGAAGATGTCTACTTATCAGCTCACAGTTCTGTAGGTTACAAATCTATGCGAGACATGGCTTTGATCTTTCTCTGCAGAATGTCTCATCATATTCACAGTGTCCTCTCACTGTCAACAGGAGGGGATTAAACAAGGTCGAAGGTCATTAGGGGTGATCTTAGAATCCTGCAGACCACAGTCTGCCCTCTGGTCCCAGTGATCCAGTTTGCCCACATACAAAATCCATTCACCCCATTCCACGACCTCCCAAATCTCATGACTTTATGGCATCAGTTTGACTCCAAGAGCTCACTGAAATTGCTTCAGCTCATAGGCCAAAATCTCATCACCTCCATCATCTAAATTGGGCATGGGTGAGATTCTTGAGTATAATCCATGCAATCCCACTCCTGACTCACAAAGTCTCTCTAACTGGGGACCAGAGACACTAAAGTGACAAGCTATCCTCTCCCAACACTCAATGGTGGGCAAGGCATAGGATAAAAGCCTTAGATCATCTGGTTTAATAGGGGAGAATATGGAAGACAGAAAGGAGATAGAGTTCCAAAGCAGTTTGGGAATTCAGCCAGGAATACACAAGCCAGAGTGCTTTGATAAAATTTCAGAGCCTGGAAAAATCTTCCATAGCTCTGCATTCTGACATCCAGGCCATTGGTTCCGCCCTCTGAGACATCCTTCGTGTTACAGGAAAGGTAGCAGGTGTCTGCTGCTGAGCAGCCTGATGACTGCCGATAGAATATTGAGGGTCCAGCAGCCTCTTTCATTTTGTACCATGTCTTTACCTCTGAGTCCAAGTTAAGAGTGTTCCTGACTTGGAAGTTTCTCAACAACCTTATGAAAGTAGTATGGACTTTACTGCATTCTCTCCATTCCCCAAAAGCCCCAGCCATACATTGTTCAAGGCAGTCCCTTCTTTTGGGGGTCCTGCTTGGATGGCCGAGGGACAGCAAACTTGAGTTTCCCAGAAGGCCTCCAGTATAGGGAAGAAAATCTGTGAGACACCATGTTAGCCTCTTGCAGGGGTTTTTGTGGGACTGAATCCTCTGAAGTTCTCTGTTTTCTGAGCTTTTAGCAAAAGTTTGTACATCCCCATTCTTGGCTTTTTCTCTCTACCATACTTTCAGAAGCAAGCTCTTAATTTTACTTTTTTTCAGTTACGTAGCTGGTTTGATAATTTTCCCAATCATCCAATCCTGGTTCCTTTTGTTTAACACCTTTTCCTCAGTTTATCATTCACCTCTCACAGTTTACTATAAACAGCAAGATGAAACCAGGCCACACCCTCAAGACTTTGCTTGGAAATACGGTCAGACATATATGCATGCTTGTCTTTTTTAGTTCAACTTTCCACATGACTGCAGGATGCAATAGTGGGAGGCATTCTGCCACTCTAGAAATACCATGGCCCTTCCAGACTTCCTAATAATACATTCCTTGCCTCGTAGGAAGTCCTTATTCTCAGGATCCTCAAGCACCAGATTCTACTAAAACTCTGTTAACAGTCATTTTGGCTTTCTTTAGGGCAGTTCAGTGTTTCTCTAAAATTCTCCCCCTGCCTCAGAGCGCCCACCAGCAGGGGTTCCAAATTCCAGATCAATCCTAACAGCCTGCTCAAAGCAAGCAAGGTTTTTTCTATTATGCTCCCTGATTTTGCTACCTCCACACTCTCTCCTTGGCCATATACCCCAATTTGTCTTTTACATTTTCTTCTTTCCACATAACTTCAACAACAATCTTGTGAACATTTCTACCATGACCTAGTAGGGATCCCCCTCTTCCTGGTTCCAATACCATGGTCTTACTTCCTTGTGAGTCCTCACCAGCATCGTCCATAAAGTTCAGATTCTACTAACATTTTGCCCAAGGCAATTCAGGCTTTTCCTAGGGCAACTTAAACTTTCTATGCTCTTCAAACTTCTATCAGCCTTAGTCCACTTCCCAGTTCCTAAGGCTGCCCACATTGTTAGGGTGTTTTCAATGGCAGCACCCTCCGTCCAGGTACCAATATGTGAGTGTTCTGTTTGCGGGGAACACATGATCACACTCTTTGAATCTTAAAACAGTCCCCACGTATTAGCTCATGCCTCTGTAGTCAGAAGTGTGTGCCCAGTGTGACTGGCTTCCCTGCTCAGGCTCTCACAGGGTCAGATGGTGGTGGACTTGCCATGTCCCTTCTGGAGGCTCTGGGGAAGGGTCCCTTAGTAAGTCATCCATATGACTGAGGCCCTCATTCTCTTGCTAGCTGTCAGCTGGGGTCAGCACTCATCTCCTAGACTCTAGGACCTAGAGGCTGTCTGCAGATCTTTGCCATCAGGCCACAGCCTCCCAATGCTCCCTCATGCTTCAAATCTGTCTCTCAGCAATGGCCTAGGACCTTGTAATTGTTCGCTCCATTAGTTCTGGCCTAATCAATAAAAGTCATGAATCAATGAAAGTCATGAAATCTATCCCATTTATATGCCGTAATATGTATTTGTGTTTGTACATGTATATACTTGGATGTGCATAGGATATACATTGAAATTTGTGAACAAACACATGCAAAATAAATATCAGGAATACGTTCTCACACATGTACTCATAGAAATGACATGACACCTCCTCAATTTAATACTCTCACCTTCTTCCCCCATTTTCCCCTCCCTCAGTCCTCGCTTCAAGGCCTTGACCCATTTCTCTACCCATCCATTGGGATGTCACCTGCACTGCTCTGGAACCACTGGTCTGTGCTTGGACACCAGGTTATTTTGTGTGTTTTTCTTGCCACTGACACCTATTTGATGCCAATGTTATGAATGGACTGTCCCTAGTGGTCCTGGTGATTGCAAGATGTCCTCAGCAAAAAAATCAGAAAACTGAGATGATACGGATACTGGATTATGACTTACAAGACTTGGAAATGACACAGCACACCTAGGGCCACACAGAGAGAGATATATTGAGTCAGAGAGAGAGAGAGAGAGAGAGAGAGAGAGAGAGAGAGAGAGAGAGAGAGAGATAAATAGATGGAGAAACAAAATAGTAGATAGGTCCTAGGGCTTCTGTGGTTTTTTTTTTTTTTTTTTTTTTTTTGGAATCGAGGGTGGGGGCCAAGGGTTGCACTGGCACACTCTTTACTGGTGAATTTTAAACATAAGACCTTGAATTTAAACAGCAAGAAGAGTATAAAAATTAGCCCAAATAATCAGTTATTGAAATCAACTATAATTTCTAAAACATGGGAGTTTTCGTTGGGTGGGGGTGCCTGGCTCTTTATCTAGTCCTGTGTCTGGCCCTGTGTTTATTGGCGACAGACATCTTAGAAATGGATGCCTCTCGAACATGAATTCTTGGGGCAATAAAAACCTAAGTCAGGACCTTTTATTACAAAGGAGAAGAAAATAGTCAGGTCTTACACTACCTTGCAGTGGGGTGCCTTGAGGGTTGACTCAATATATCCCAGTATATATTTACATATCTCTCTAAACGTACTTCTGATGTGAACTTGGATTTTACCTTGTTATTGTTAAGGAGTAAGATGAAACTAACGTAGGTGAGGACCTCTATCATAACTTCACTAATTCATCAGTGACTGCAGCGACTTCTTGCTGAATTGGACAGGAATTTTCAGATACCAAAAGACTAGTTCCTCAATTCTGTGTGGTATTCTATTCCTAATGCATTGGCTACAGCAAAAAATATATATATATATATATATAGATATAGATATAGATATAGATATAGATATAGATATAGATATAGATAGATAGATAGATAGATAGAGATACAGATACAGATACAGATACAGATACAGATACAGATAGAGATTTAAATTGATTCTGCATCATGAATATTTTTTGCACCACCTTCTTAATACTGGACAGTCATCATGACAATAAAATCAAATCCCGATTTCCTGATCTCCAGGCTGTAGTGTAAATATCCTCACTATGGCCTATTTCAAGGTACCAATATGGAGTCACTCAATATATACTTACGAAGAGATTTGCAAACCATTGCATAACATTTCCACAATGCAAATACAAAAGACATAAATAAGAAATATCTTCAAGAACTCGGGTAATGGTACAATGTAATAACACAGTTGAGAAGCAATGGGATTTGGACATTTTACCTTTATTTTTAATAGTATTAATTTTGTTGTAAGTTTATACGTTTAAATTGTAATCATCAACTCTAATGAGTTGTTATGAGCAGCCTATCGTACTCCAGTCGTCTGGACCCCATTCTCTTCACATATTCGTGTAACCTTGACACAGAATCTAACCAGTCCATCATAAAGAGAACCCCACCTTCTACACTCCTCCTCCAGCTGACTTCGTGGACTAAAATTAGGACCCAGTTTCCCTAAAACTTTCCCTTTAAGCCTCAAGTCCCTTACCCTAAGTTTAAACTCCTTCCTCTCTAGAAAAAGCCCAGGCTCCCCGCAATCCCCACCATCTCTGGTTGTGTTGGACCAGTGCAGAAAGTCTATTATGCTTGGTGCACTGTTCCCAATGGTGTCAACCCTTGCCTTTGCAGGACCAGTCCCTACTTCATGACAAAAGAACCTTGAAGGAGTTCTCAGTAGCATTCTATTGCCAGGGTATGAATAGGAGATGAGTGGGAGGGCAGAAGGGGAAGAGAAGGAGATAGAGACAGAAAGATAAAGCAGAGATAGACACAGGGGAGCTAACAGTAGGCTGAATCCTTGTTACTCTTCTGTCAACAGCAGTATTTCTGGATTTGAAAAATGTTTGCATGCAAATCCTTCTTTCTTTCTGGGTGAGAACTGTACTTTTTCATAAAGAACTGTGTAACAGAGAGGATTAAGTCAGACAGCAGATGTGAAACACTTAGCAAAGTCATCCCTGGTAAATCTCAAGTGCTGAAACAGAGTGTCCTGGTTTGAATCTTAACGCCTTCTTTATGGCTGTGTATTTCCAGGCAAGTTCAATAGCCCCTGAGTCTGACAGGCTTTTTACTTACATGTAATTGAACTATAATAACTATACCTACCACCTAGTGTTGCTCGGAGGATTAAAATGGAAGTTGGAATAGAGTTTGCCCTTAAAAATGCACCCCTTCACCAATCTACTGTGTTGCTAGACCGTGAGTCTCCTGAGAGACCATTCCATTGTCAGATCCATATCTAGTCTGTTCTCAGGATTTCTCTTTGTCCTGTCTGTATGGATCCGGCAACAAAGAATTATTTCCCATTTCCATTTTGTGACCATAAAACTGTAGATCAGTAATAATGCCTAAAATATTTTGATAGTCCTGAGCTAATCCCTGATGGTCACACAATATCCAAGACGAATAACACCTTATTCCACTATGCACATCAGTGATTTCTGTTCTTCCTGGTAACCCTAAGGAATAGGTTTTATTTTCTCTAATATACATGATTTTAAAAGCTCTGAGGACTTTAAAGTCTTGTCCACAGTCCCCAACCAGTAAGTAGTGATCAAAGGCATGTTATGAATCTAGACCTCCATACCCTCCACCTTAATCCAAACTGCCTTCAGTTTACCCCTGTAGGAGGTAATATGCACTGTCTTCCCAACTGGGCTATTGGATCATTTAAGGCAGAAAACCCGATTTAGCATTCCCTGTGCCCTGCTACCCAATGTAATGTTAAGCCCATGGTAGGTACACATGAAATACCTGTTGACTGGTCTCTGTGGACTCAGTTTATATTTTAAATTTGACATAATTGGACAAGATTAAATCTGTAATGATATCAGAATGGGTCAGTCAATAGTACTCTCCACTAAAGTGTGTTTCTGTTCTCAGAAGCTTTGTGTGAGTTGGTGTTGGAAATCGGAGGCACAGGTTATTTTTTTAATCCTCACCAGAAGATATTTTTCTATTTATCATCAGAGAGAGTGAGAGGGAGGAAGGGAGGGAGAAAGAGAGAGAGAGACAGACAGAGAGAGAGAGAGAGAGAGAGAGAGAGAGAGACATCGATGTGAGGGAGACACATTGAATGGTTGCCTCCCGCAGGACCCCAACCAGGGCCAGGGATAGAACCTCAGCCTGAGGTACATACCCTTGACCGGAATCAAACCTACGACTCTTAGGTCTGTGGGCCAATGCTCTAACCACTTAGGCAAACCAGCACGGGCTGTTTAATCAGATACTTTTATCCCAAAAGCCAAAGATCTTCATACTGTTTTAGTAGCATAATGTTGATTTTAATTCAAAATTATCACTTGCAATTTATTGCATGGATAAAAAAGTAAAATAAATAACAGAATATCATGCTGTTTCCTTCATTATTTAATTCATATGCTATGCGCCTAGCACTTACCTGGTTTCCGTCATTAATCCACAAGTGGGATGTGAAGTGAGCACTGCTATGCATTTTGGGTTCATGTTTTCTCCGTGATCTGGCATGTGAGCTTCAATGGAGCAGGGACTTTGTCAGTTGTCTTCGCTGCTGAATCCCAAGCACCCACAGGGGTGCCTAGACCTATTCAGTGAGTAGCAAATACTTGTTGCGTGGATAATCTGATCTATGAACCGGCTTTGAACACAAGGTCCTTCTGAAACAAGGCTCCTTTCTGAATTCTGAGTAGTGTGGATAGTGGTTAGTGAAGCTGCAGGGACCCCCAGAGTCTAGCAGTGCCAATACAAGCGGGATGCACGCTTCTTGATGTGGGCTGGCCTGGGATGGGATTGTGCTTCTCCCAGGAGAAAACATTAGCTCTGTGTCCTGTGTTGGTCACACATCACTGGGGAGGGAAAGCATTCCCAGGACTCCTGGGAATCTAGTTGCCCTGCAGCCATGGGTAGGAAGCGGGGCTTAGGGGCAGGATACTTGTGGTGTCCAGCTATGTCTTCACATCTGCTGGAAGGGTTTCTTTATTTATTAGGTGTTCTATGCTCTGAGGACTTACAATTATACATGACAAAAAAAGAAAGCTGGTCCTCATGGGTCTTGCTACAAAAGGTGGTACCAGCAGCAGCCTATCGCCCTCCCGTGGACATTGTGAGTACTGTCACATTGTTGGATGATTTTGCCTGAACACTTGAGAAATTCAAAGAGGATGGTTTCATTGTATTCCATAAACAAGTGAGCTGACCATCAAAATAGATCCAAAGACTTGAAAGTAATGAACAGACTGACAAACCTCAGAGGGAAAGGGGATGGGGGAGAGATAAGCAAAAGAATTTACATGCATATATGCATAACCAGTGGACACAAACAATAGTGTGAGTAAGGCAGGAAGGGAGTGGAAGTTGCAAGGTGGGGGTCAATGGGCGAAAAAGAGGGAACATCTGTAATACTTTCAACAATGAAGATAAAAACAAAATAATATAAAATAAAAAACAAAGAAACAAAGGGGCTGGGTGATGATTTCTTCCTCAGAGTCTCTAGGAAAGAACCCTAGTAGTTGGGGTGCTTTCTCTACAACAGGTGTTCCAGGAACTACAGCCAGAAGGAAGAATGTCAAGCAGATAAAACTACCTGTCTCTTTCTGTGTGCCTCTATTCATGACAAGGAACATCTTTCCTAAACTCAAGGCTCCCAGAGTCTACTTCCAGGTTTCCTTTTCTGAGCTGAATAAGGTCTTGCACTACCTAGTGTGCTAGGAAAAGGACCTCTCTCATTACATTCCCACCTTTAGTTGTGTCTGCTCAACCAGCTTTAACTGTGACATATGAATGGGATATGAATATGGATGAATTCTTCTCTCTGCGTTTTATTCTTATCCTGTGAGTTGAGCCTTCCAGCTGTCATAGTACCTTTCCTCACCCTAGTATGCCAGGTCCTGAGGTAGGCTCAGGGACATGTACCTGGTTTCAGTCCTTGTGGAGCTCACAGCATGCTGGAGGAGACAGCAGAACCAGAAACCACCAGAATTGGTGTAGGAGCTCAGGGTGATGGGGGAATTCAGGATTTCCTGATAATACATATTGAGATGGGTCAAGCGATCACTTTTCAAAGGAAGAAACTTGCCACACGAGAAGTAACAAATGTGTAGGAATCTGTCAGGTGGAAAGGGGAAGTAGAAATATCCAGATTGCAGGGATAATATACATGAGGTCTTGAAACTGGAGAGAGTGGGATGCATGGGAGGAACAGATTTCTATTCTGGACTCAAAATCAGATCAGAAATTGTATTTGTTTGCTGTTGTCTGTAAGCATTTTGATGGTGAGGACCCTTACCCATTCTTTCTGAGCCCCGAGAGCTCGGTACACCATCTGGCATTTCAATATTCAATAAATATCTATGTATGTATAAACCAAGAGAACCCACTCTATGCCAGGCACGGAAATAGAAAGATAACTGGCTTTATAAAAAATGCAGACTCTCTTTAATTTCAAGGAAATTAAAGTATAGTTATTACTTTTCAGTGTTCATTAATGCAGAGAAACCTATTTACCAAGACGAGTGGGGAAACAACTAACCAGTGTTTTTTGAAAATTCTTAAGCAGTCACTGTGCCTGCTGCTATGTCCATGCATTTGCCTGTTTAAACGTGAATGATTATAAGTTGTGAAATCTATTGCGTATATATACCGGAAATTCTATTTACATTTCTACATGTCTAAGCTTGGAAGTGCATAGCAGGTACATGGCAATTTATACATCAGATATATATTCCCACACTTGTACTCACAGAAATCTCATCACCCCTCTACCATTTAACTCCTCCATTTGTCCCCCAACCACACTCCTTGCTTGAGGGCCTTCTGACCCATTTCTCCAGTCAACCATTCAGATGTCACCTGCAGTGCTCTGGAATCACTAGTCAGTGCATGGAGGTGAGGTTAGTTTGAGTGTGGTTCTTGACAATCTTAGCCCATGAACAATCAGTGATGTGGTTGGACTGGTCCTAGTGATCCTTATGATGGCAAGATGCCCTCAGCAAAAACCATCAGGAAAGTGAGAAAAACCAAGGTTATTCCTTATAAGACATAGAAATGACAGCGCATGCCTGAGACCACACAGAGATGAGAGAGAGAGAGAGTGAGAGAGAGACATTAATGTGAGAGAACACCAATCTGTTGCCTTCCATACATGTAGGAATGTAATTGGAAGCCTAGGTATGTGCCCTGACTGGGAATCAAACTCACAAGCTTTCAGTACACGAGATAATGCTCCAGCCAACTGAGCCACACCAGCTAAGGCTGGAAATTAAAAACAAACAAACAAAAAAAAACAAAAAACAAACTCTACTATATACATTATCAGGATGAGCTACATAGCTTGTGAGGTCAAGGAAAAGTGAAAAGAAATGAGAAATAGGACAGTATTTTCCTCCAATTCCCTTCAAAAGAACCAGCTACTTTATTGGTTACCCTCTTTTAATCCTTCAGGTATAACACAGAATTAACACAGTTTGCTTAGTTTAACATGTACCACCCTTTTAATCCTTACCATAACCTAGGAGGCATGCACTCTTACTGAGCCTAATTGAAAAATGAGGAGACCTTGGATCCCAGAGTCAATAACTTGTCCAGGAACACACGGTGAATGAATAGGAAAACCTGAATTCTGAGTCCAGAGCCAAGTTCGACTGGCAACTAGATCTCAAGTCACAAAGGTGCTCTGAGCCTCTATTTCCACATCCGTAAGTTGGGAATAAATATAGGCCCTCTGAATTGAGGTTGGAGACTCGTTGCAGTAAACAAGATCATCTCTCTTGTTCTAGACTTTGGACATCTGTGGAATTATTCAAGGATACGTGAGTACTAGCTTTTAAAAAAAATTGTTCTCAGGAATATTTCCTTCAGTTCCAACATTTCTAATGGAAGGCCCGAAATATTTTTGATCTCTTTCCTGAGTTTAATTTTGTCTCCATTTTAGTCTCTTAGTTCAGATGATGAACCCCTTTGTGTTCTTTTGAGGGCTACCGAGGGGCTGACTAAAGACACGGTTTACCATCACACACTGGGGCAATGCCTAAGCGGAGGTAGCACAATGTCAAAGAGTAAGGATGCTAAGTGATGGGGATTTTGGGAAGGTGGTGGCATTGGTGGGTGCACAGTGTTTCCATCTGACCGAACACCCATATAAAGAGACAACAATTAAATAGCAAAAACCAAGCCACAAATGTATGTACAACATTTACCACAAATTCAGATTACAAGCTATCCCCCCAAATCCCCAAATTTAAATGGATAGGGACAAACCACAAACCCTTTAACCTCAATAAAAAACCACAATACATGAAAAGAATAAAGCCAGCATTTTAATTTTATTCTTCAAAGATTCATTGTATAAGAGGCAACCTGGAAAAGGGGAATCTCAACTCTGAGGCAAAGGCAGGCCCTTCTGAGGAAGAAGAGGGCCAACAGCAGGCAAGTGCTAGGTGGGGGAGTCTGGGGAAGAGGAGGCTTCCAAACTCATGACCTTAGTTGCTGGCTCAGAGAAATCTTGGAAACCTCACAGGTAACCACAGAGCAGGCAGCCCGTTCATCCCAGTAGGTGGATGTTGATTCCTCCTGGGTATCATGAGGAAGCCCATGGAGGGTCACAGCTCAGGAGAGGTAGAGGGGTGAGAGATGCTCTCTGTTTCAGCCTCCTCTCCTGCAGAAGCAGGACTCAGAGCATCCACCTCCAGCAGCAACGCTGCACTAAGGCTAACAGGGTTAGGAGTGGAGATGTAGGCCAGGGCATGAAAATTAGGGGAAGAGGAAGAGGAGCTGTGGCCAGGAAAATTAGTGGGGGGAGAGGAGGGCCAGGGAAAAGGAGAGGAGGGGAAGGGGAGAGAGAAGAGGAGGAGGTAGAATAACTCTCAGCAAACTGCCTAGAGCAACCAGGGGAGGAGAGTCAAGGAAAAAGGGTGGGCAGGAGGGGGAGGAGGAATAACTCTCACTAAACTGCCTAGGGCAACCATGGGAGGAGGGACAGGGGAAAGGGGAGGGCAGGAGAGGGAGGAGGAAGAAAAGGTGGTGAAATAACTCTCAACAAACTGCTGAGGGCCAGGTAAGCATCCAACAGGAGGTGAGGGTGAGGAGGCACGCATATGGACCACATGCCAACCCTGCTGGGAAGGAAGGCTTGGGGCCTCAGCATCAGAAGAGCTTGAGCTGCTCAGGATGACAAGCCTTCCTAAGGCCAGCCCATGGGAAGGAGGCCCCTGGTCAGCAGGCCCAGGGAGAGAGGGGTACCTGCTAGGGGTTGATCTTCTCTGGTTAGGGCAGCTCCAGGGGACAAAAGCTGGGGTGGTGCTGCTGCTGCTGCTGCTGCTAGCAGGGGCAGGACTTATGCAGCTGGCAAGGCCTCTGAGGGCATGGCTTGGCCTGGATACATGGCTTCTGGGGTCAGGGCCTGGCTCGCTGGTGTGGTTGTTGAGGGCTGGGCCTAGTCCTGATGCACAGCTATACGAAGCAGGGCCTGGAAAAGAAGCAGAGCATCTGAGGTCATGGCCTGGTCTGGACGCGCAGGGGCGGCTGGCAGGACCTGGTATGAATCCAGGGCTACTAAGAGCGGTACCCGACCCAGACCCTGATTAATGACAGTAAAACCTGGCTGCGCGGCTGCAGGGCAGCTGGGTGCAAGGCCCAGGGCAGATGCAGGTGCAGGCAGGCGGCCAGGTGCAGGGCTTGGTGCAGAAGCGAGGCCTGGGACAGCAGGGCCTCGCAGGGTGGCACGGCTTTGCAGGGCAGGGCCTGGAGCTGAGGGCAGGGCCTGGCTTCGGAGGTCGGGGCCTGGCTGAGAAGCGCGACTCCCCGGAGAAGCCCGAGGGGCCTGGCGGCCGCGGCTGCTGGGCCAAGCCCTCGGAGATGATGGCGGCAAAGGCACGGACCTCTGGGACTCGGGAGCCTCTGGAAACAGACAGAGCCCTGTGAGCTGCTGAGCCTGGGCAGCCTTCTTGAGGCTGCGACGCTTCTGCCCGCGGCCACCCTCTGGGCCGTGGTGGGGGTCGGACGCCCGCAGCCCTGGCCCGCGCCCCATCCTCTTGCCCTGTGGCGGCCTCGCCGCCCGCGTGTTCGGTCTGGAGACCTGGGCCCGTCTCGGGCCTCACAGCTCAGCTCTGTGTGGGGACTCGGGCCGCCCTGGAGCTCAGGACGCCCGCTTTCCTGCGCCCGGGACATGGGGGGCGGCCCCGGGTCCTCCGCAGCCAGGGAAATGGCGCCGGGGACCGCCATGGCGCAGGAAGAGGCACCAGCAGTGCCACAGCCTAGGGCGCCCCCACCCCATGGAGACATGGTGCTCCAGACTATGGGTATGGAGGCGGCCTGATCCATGTGGCCCGGCCCGAGGGCGTCGACAGGGGCAGGGACTAATTCATTCTTCAGCCCTGGGGGCACCTTACCCTGCAGCTGCTTCTGCTCGTCCTCGAAACAAGACTGGGTGGCCATGGTGACAAGTTCTCCCTCAGAGACCCCAGAGCGCGGCTGCGGACAGACACCGTGTGCCTAGAGCAGGAGCTGGGGGAGTAGGGGGTGGGCGTGGCCCCACTGAGTCCCCGCTCTGATTGGTCAGCTGAAGCCACGTGGCCATCGAATTCTCAGAGCGCGGCAACCCAGCTAGGTCTGGCATCGACCGGACCTGGAGGGCGTGCTCCACGGCCCCTGGGGTCGGCCCACAGATTCAATGCTGTGAATTCCATATTTTTCCCTGGCCCCTAGTGGGTGTGCATCGAGGGAGGGGGCAGAGGCCGAGAGACTGTCCTCAAAAACAGTTCGAGTCGCCCCACATCAGCTTAGCCACCCTGGCGGCTCAACCACAAGCCGTGGCTTATAAGAAATACCACATGGGCCGACAGGAGATATCCCTGAGCCAGGTGTCCCTTCTGGAATCTGGTCAGGACACTGGGTCCTTCGTGACACACAGCGGACGGTCCTAGAACTCCTCCGGTCATCTGGATGACCCCACGCGGGGGTCTGTCTGGAGAGCAGTCTGAGGGAGACACAGGGGGTGGGGCCCACACTGTCTTGGCTCCAGATGTTCAGCACTGCTGTCAGGCGCCGGGGTGGGCTGGGGTGCTGGGCTGAGCTTCCCAGTAAGAGGCTTCCCCCACTTATGTCCCGAATGTCCTGGGGTTCCAGGTAATACTGTCCTTAAATATGCACCATCATTTGTATGGGTTGCGTAGTAATCTGCTGATGAATGTCCATCCACTTACTTGGCCTACTGTCTTATTCCTGTTAGTAAAAATATGCCGTCATGCACAGGCTTGACCTTCCATATGTGGACACCGCTTTGTAATCAATGGTACGCAAGGGCTGCCTGTTCAGTGCCCCAAACAGAAGAGCAAATGAGAGAGAGCTGGCACCTAAATTCTCACCCGCACTTAAGCAAATACTAGAACTCTTTATGTACATGATGGTTAACATGCCATTCACATATATCTCATAGTTTATTATATTTCATGAAATGATATCACTTATGCATAGATATGGTCTGGTAACCTGCTTTTTGAGTCCAGAAAACTCTCTTTCCATATCAGTAAGTAAATTCACACGAGGCCATTTCCTAAGTATATAATACTCTGTTTACAGATGAGGTTTACATATTCTATTATTCCAATATTGACATCTTTCCAACTTTTCACTCTGTAAAACACATTACTGAGAAGCACATACCACTTATTAAAAATTGTTCATATCCTCAGTTGTGTCTTTATCACAGATGAATTCCTAGAAAGGAAAACTCTTGGTACAGGCCATGGAGTCTTGTAAAACTTTCATTATAATATTAGCAAATAGTTCTCCTGAAAGTGGCTGTCCTAACAATTGTGGCTGAATGCGCTGGAATATTTACTGGACCAGATGAGAAACTGCAGTAAAACACAACGCCAGATAAACTGGAATGGCATTGGGAATGTTAAGTAATGAGGAATGGAAATGGATTTGAAATGGAATGCAGAAAGCGATGAAATGGAGACTGCCTGCTGTGGACACTGGACTGAAACAAGGAATGGAATACAGACTTGAACAGGATATGGAATGGAAAATTGAGTGGGAAAGAAATTGAATGGAAAGTGATGAAAAAATGGGATGGAAAGGGAGTGCAAATAAATATCTAATAGCATATAGAATAAAAATATATCTGATGTGTTATGAGAACTGGAATGTGCAGTGAATTAAATTATTAATGAAAATAGGAGAAAATCAAAATTAAAGAATCAAGAATCATAGAAAGGAACAGAATATGCAATATCGTGAAATTAATGGACCATGAAATTTGCACTTCAGATATAAGTACTGTTAAGGAATAGAAATGAATGGAATGAAATTTGGAATGAACTATAAAATACAAGATTATGAGGGTGGAATAGACAATGAATAAAGATGAAATTGGATGGAATATAGAAAGCAAAATACTGATGAAATAGTGTATGTACTTGAATGAAGATGAATGAACAGAATATGTTCTGGCCATCTACCACTTTTTAACTTAGTGTCATAGAACCATGACTGTTGGATCATGGTCAGGTACTCTGTAGAGCTGGAATCAGACAGGGTAGAATGGGGATGGCTTATGTCTGCTCCATGATCGCCTTGTCTGAAGCTACAGAAGGGTACACTTGATTGGCTGTGAGGTTATGAGGGAAGGAAAGCAATCACTGATGACTCTTTGACTTTGTCCATAGGATCTGGGTGCATGGTGGTGCCACTTGCTCAAATTGGTCAGATTTGCAGACTGGGGACACACAGAGGATCAGTGATCTTTGTGGGGAAAAAGTTCTGAAAGAGCAAGTTTTTTTCCTCATCCTTTTTATTCTGAATGTTTTCAAAGAGCATAATTCCTCTTATATTCAGGAAAAGACAGGTATTTATGTTCTGGAAAGCAAGCAACTTTTTAATTTTATTTATTTTTTATTGATTTTAGAGAGAGGAGAAGGGAGAGAGAAAGAGATAGAAATATCAATGAGAGAGAACATCGATTGGCTGCCTCCTGCATGCCCCCCACTGGGGATTTAGCCCACAACCTGGGCATGTGCCCCGACCAGGAATCGAACTGGCGACCTCTTGTTGCATGGGTCGACGCTCAACCACTGAGCTACACTGGCTGGGCGAAAGCAAGCAACTTTTGATGTTTAATAATGATTTAATGTGTTTTAAACTCTCGTATGCTACTGGATGGGCTTACACAGGCATAGCACCTTGCCAGATGGAAATTTGACAAGACATATAAAATGTCAGAAACAGGAAATCCATTTGATGCTACAATTCCTTTTCTAGGCATTGTGTCTCAAGAGAAAAAAATATATATATATATCCCCAATGTTGTCAAAGTTATATTAGTGTCATCTATCTTTTAAAATTTAGACCACCTGAATTTACAGCTGGATACTGCATGCCTTTAGAATAAATGTACGAAAATGTAATAGGATGTTTTTGAGTAACTATTCATGCTGTTGAAAAATGACTGTTATGCAAAAAAGTATATACTCAATATACTGATGTGTATTTACTTCCATCCATCTTTACATACACCTAGCATTCTATGTATATTGAAATCTCATACACTGTATAGCAAAGGTGCACCCCTGGGGGCGTATTGCCCTCCAGGGGGCACTTGGGCAATGTTTGCAGACATTTTTGATGGTCACAACTGGGGAAAGTGAAGGTGGTATTGGCATGTGGTGGATCAAAGCTACAAATGATGCCTAAACTCCCTGAATGCCAAAGGCAGCCTCTTACTACAAAACTTATCTGGTCCAAAGTGGCAGTAGTATCCAGAATTGCAAACCCAGCAGTAGAACATTGAGATGGTTAGGGAAAGTTTAAAACAGAATTTAAGTCAGAAGCAAACCTTCTGGTGATCAATAGCTATTGTTAATCATCTGATATGTGTATGTGTTAAATTTTCTATAGTCATTTTGTATAATCAACAGAAGACTATGTGTAAATTCAATTACTTCATTTAAAGACTTCGTTTTCCCTCCACAATTGAAGAAAAGTTTTCAAATATTAAACTTATTAGTTCTTGCTTAAGAAATGGTAGACCTTGAGAATCATACATTCAGATCCTTTTTCTGGGGGGAGGATAGTCCTCCAATGTCACCCATCATCATCTATTTTCTTATATCTAGGGTTGGCGGGCATATGGAGGAAATCGCCAATGTTGGTGGGAGTGTAAATTGGTACCTGCACTTTGGAAAACTGTTTGGCACTATCTGCTAAAGCTGAACATGTGTATTCTCGGTAACCCATCATTGCTACCCGCTTTGTCTATTCCGGCATAACAAACTATCATAAACTTCGAGATTTACGAAAATATCTACTTATCAGCTCACAGTACTCTATGTCATAAGGCAATTGGAGACATGGCATTGTTCTCTGCAGACTGTCTCACTGGGAGAAATCAGGCTGTGTTTATTTGGTGAGGCTCTCAGGAGGAATTCCTTTCCGAGTTTACTTGGGTTGCTGGGTGAATTCATTCCACTCTCAGCGCCTAGGTGCTGCCTGCAGTTCCTTGCCACAAGGCTCCCTTCATAGGCCCTTTCACACTTGAGTCTCTCAGGAGGGACTTAGACCTTTTGGGGGTTCACGTGATTAACCCTGTGCCACCCAGATTTGAAGTTCTACAGATGTGGGACCTTAATACATCTGCAAAATCTCTTTTTCCATATGATACAACATAATCACAGAAATGATGTTCCATCATATTCTCAGTGTCCTCTCACTGTCAACAGGAGGGGATTAAACAAGGTCTAGAGTCATTGAGGGTAATCTTAGATTTCTGCCGACCACAGTCTGCCCTCTGGTCCCAGTGATCCAGTTTTCCCACATACAAAATCCATTCACCCCATTCCACAATCTCCCAAATCTCATGACGTTATGGCAACAGCTCGATTCCAAACGCTCATCCAAATTGCTTCAGCTCATAGGCCAAAATCTCATCACCTCCATCATCTAAATCGGGCATGGGTGACATTCCTGAGTATAATCCATGCAGTCCCACTACTAACCCACAATATCTCTCCAGCTGGGGACTGGTGACACTAAAGTGACAAGCTGTCCTCTCCCAACACACAATGGTGGGCTGGGCATAGGATAACAGCCTTAGAACTTCTGGTTTAATAGGGGAGGACATGGATGATAGAAAGGAGATAGAGTCCAAAAGCAGTTTGGGAATCCAGTCGGAGAACCACCAGCCAGAGTTCTTTGATAAAAATTTCAAAGCCTAAAAATCTTCCGTAGCTCTCTGTTCTGACATCCAGAACCTTGATTTCCCCCTCAGAGCCATCCTTCGTGTTACAGGAAAGGTAGCAGGTGTCTGCTGCTGAGTAGCCTGCTGACTGCCCATAGAATCCAGAAGCCTCTTTCATTTTGTACCATATCTTTACCTCTTAGTCCAAGTTACAGTGTTCCTGACAATGGAAGTTTCTCAACAACCTTGTGAGACTTGTGTGGACTTTACTGCTTTCACTCTATTCCCCCAATGCCCCACCCATACATTGTTCAAGGCAGTCCCTTCTTTTGGGGGTCCTTCTTGGATGACTGGACTACAGCAACCTTGAGCTTCCCAGAGGGCCTCCAGTGAAGAAAATCTGTGAGACACAATGTTAGTCTCTTGTAGAGGGTACTGTCGGACTGAACCCTGTGCAGTTTTCTGTTTTCTGAGCTTTTAGCAAAGGTTTTTACATCCCTACACTTGGCTTTTTCTCTCTACCATACTTTCAAAAGTAAGCTCTTAATTTTTGATTCTTATGTTTTACAGCCACCTAGCTGATTTGAGAATTTTCCCAATCATCCATTCCTGGTTCCTTTTGTTTAGCACCTTTTCCTCAATTTATCGTTCTCTTCTCACATTTTATTATAAGCACCAAGAAGTAACCAAGCCAAACCCTAAAGTCTATTCTTGGAAATACCCTCAGATACATATCAGTGCTCATCTTTTTTAGTTCAGCTTTCCACGTGACTGCAGGATGCACTAGTGGGAGGCATTCTGCCGCTCTCGAAATACCATGCCCCTTCCAGACTTTCTAATAACACGTTCCTTGCCTCGTAGGGAGCCCTCCTTCTCAGGAGCCTCCTCCTGAATTCTACTGAAACTCTGTTAACAGTCATTCTGGCTTTCTCTAGGGCAGTTTAGGGTTTGTCTAAAGTTCTCCCACTGCCTCAGAGTGCCCACCAGCAGAGGTTCCAAATTACAGATCAATCTTAACAGCCTGCTCAAAGCAATCTAGGTTCTTGCTATTATGCTCCCTGATTCTGCTACCTCCACCCTCTCTGTTGGCCATATACCCCACCTTGTCTTTTGCATTTCCTTCTGTCCACATAACTGCAACAACAATCTGGTGAACATTTCTACCATGACCTAGCAGGAACCCCCTTCTTCCAGTTTCCAGTAACACATCCCTTGCTTCCTAGTGAGGCCTCACCAGCATTGTCCATAAAGTTCAGATTCTACTAACAGTTTGTCCAAGGCAATTCAGGCTTTTCCTATGGCAGCTTAAACTTTCTTTTCTCCTATGTCTATCAGCCTTAGCCCACTTTCCAGTTCCTAAGGCTGCCCACATTGTTAGGGTGTTTTCAGTGGCAGCACCGTCCATCCAGGTACCAATATGTGAGTGTTCTGTTGGTGGGGAACACATGATCACACTCTTCGAATCTTAAAACAGCCCCCACGTATTAGCTCATGCCTCTGCAGTCAGAAGTCTGTGCCCCATGTGACTGGCTTCCCTGCTCAGGCTCTCACAGGGTCAGATGGTAGTGGACTTGCCATGTCCTTTCTGAAGGCTCTGGGGAAGAGTCCCTTTGAAACTCATCCATATTTTTGGCTGAATTCAGTTCTGGTTGCTGGAGGACTGAGGCCCTCATTCTCTTGCTGGCTGTCAGCTCGGGTCAGCACTCATCTCCTAGAGGCTGTCTGCAGTTCTTTGCCATCCTGCCACAGCCTCCCAGTGCTCCCTCATGCTTCAAATCTCTCTCTCAGCAAGGCCTTGATCCTTGCAAGTGCTCACCCGATTGGGTCTGGCCCACCCCAAATAACCTCTCTACCTTTCACAGCATCAGTACTGATGATAGTCACAAACTGGAGACATTCCAAATGTCTCTCAAGAGTTGAATGAATCAATACTCTGTGGTACACTGTACTCATATCATACAAAACTTTATATATGAAAAGGGCAAATATCCCTACATACAACAAGGACAGATCTCAGTATCAGAGTATTGAATGAAAGAGTCCATACATGAAAAATGTACATGACTGACAATTGTTTTTGTACAAAGTTGAAAAAAATGGGAAAAAACTGTTATGGTGTCATAGGTGAAAACGGCCATTAACTTTCAGGTGTAAGGACTTGATAAAATCATCATACCGGTCTCTGAGGCACCAGGAACGCTCTGTATCTGTCCTTGTGGTGGTCCCGTGCATGTGTTCACTGTGTGAAATGACCTCAAGCTGCTGTCATTTATGGCTTGTGCTCCCTTCCTTTGTGTGTTATATTTTAATAAAAGAATATCTAACAAAAATAGAGGGAAAACACATATGAAATGGAAGAAGAATGGACAGAAACACACTTCGGACTCACAACCCCTCATGGTATGTCTAAATTCTTAACGGATATAATGTTAAAAGCATTTCCTGACTCATGTGCCCTAAAACATGACCCGACATGACACAAGGTTCTGCTTATTTTTTATTTATCCTTCTTCTCATTAATATTTATGTTTTGCTGCAGAAATGTTTTGTCACTTCGGGAGTGTTATTGCACACTCTGCTATGGCTATTAGGTGGGGTATGGTATATTGATCCTGAAACACTTGGTCTCAAGAGTTTGAAATAAAGAATTGTGGATGGGTAGTAGTAAAGGCTTTTAACACAATTCCCTCAGCTGAAGGCAGATCAAGTTGACAAGAAGTAAGAAAGACCACAGCTGGTTTGTCAGTGATGCACAGAATTGTTTGAGTTGTCTTTTAGCATTGCAGATGATGTGGGTTTTCTCCTTTAACCTACTTCTATGATGGATGATTTACCAAAATATTTCTCAATATTACACCACACTCTCATGACTACAAGAACTACCAGCAACTGGTACATTTTCTATATCCTGTGGAACTTTAGACACTCAAACTTTATAAATAAAAAAATTAAAACTATGTTCCTAAGTGAGGTAAGACACATATCTCTGTGTGTGGGGGAGGTGGTTTGGGGGCTTGTGTTCATGTATTATCTTTTCCAGTTTTGGAGTTTCGGCTAAATGCATGAAATAAATGTAGAATAAGTTTATCTTTGTTTGTAGGTGCTCAATCATTTTAATAATTCTTAGGAAATTTTGATTTTTGAAAAGAAGTAGATGATTGTATTCATCTCTCCTTGAAATTCCATCAGTAGCTTTGGCTCCCAAACTAGTTGAAAAAAATACATATCATTTTCTCAGAAAGCTGTGACTCTTAAAAATGTGCATTCTAGGACAGGCAGAGAAGTATACGGCAAAGAACACGGGTACTGGCATTAGAGGAACTTGGGTGACTGGCCCAGATCCACTATTTACTTAGCATATGACTTCAGCCAGTTACCTACTTACTCTCTTTTAGCCTTGGTTGCTTCATTCCTGAAAGGAGAATATGGTGTCCTCTCTTTCCTTGTTTCCCCAAGCCTTAGCAGAGGGCCATTCTCACATGAATTAGTGTGCGAACCTTCTGTGATCATGAGTAAGACATGCATGTTAATAACAAACAGTGACACCTGACATCAACAAGTGGGAGGTAATAACTGATTAAGATGTGTGTGTATTGGGGGAGGTTATCTTCTTGAAATCCTGTGTAGAATTTCCATGTATACCTTATGTAAAATTGCTATAGACTATTTCGAAATAAAATGCATAACTATTATTTAATTTTCTAATCATACATGTACACATATATGATAATTAATGTTAAGATGTAATACTACCATTGAATGAAAAGAGAAATCACTTCATTCTAAATTTATCAACACCCCCACTCCTAATCTAACCAACCCCTCAACCCAAACACACTCACTGGTCCTGCTGGCTCCCTGAGAAAACTACTTTCAACTTTTATCTGCTTCCCTTTCCACTGGAAAAACTGAATCAATCTATTGTTTCGACTCATCAGAGATCACAGGTGGCCTGGCAAACCACTGAGTAAAATCTTGAGAGACTGTTGAATGCAGACTGTCAAAACTGCCATCTGCTTTCCTGGATCAGACTTCTCTGCAGTCACCAACTGGTAAGAACATTGAAATGGTAAAGGAGATGAATTGCTTGAGGCTGCCTGTGGACTAGGAGAGACTGAGAATCTCTTTCCCCTGCCACCCCCCACTGGCTGCAGTCATAGGAGGCATCCTCAGCTTCCTGGTCTTCCACTTGAGGAAAGGGATTTTCCTGTTGAAGGTGTGAAAAAGAAGCCCTGGGTTTTTGGCTAGCAAAGAGAAGAGGAATCCTTTTCAATATACCCCAGAGCCTTTTCCATGATGAAAGCCTATTGTGTGGGGAAAAGACTTTGCTAGAGCCTTACTCCAGGTGGAGGAAGGGTATTCCTCCCACCCAGCACCCTCTAGCCTTCCTGTCTCACCTAAATGCAACAGAATAGTCAATAGGGTCAAGGCTCCCAGCAAATAATTTGGGAACACTGCAGCCAGAGAATGGATAGAGGGTGAAGGATAGCAGAACAAAGATTTGCCACCCTGAAGCTGGCTTTTCAGATACTGATTTTAAGCAGTTTATTAAGAAAAAAAGGACTCAGAACCTTTGACCTCCCCCCCTTTTCCAGCCTAAGAGATGCAGATGGAAAGGCCAACTCTGGGAAGGCAATCCTAGGATGTTGCTTTAGTCCAATTTGAATTGAGAAGGCAAGCCTAGTGCAGATAACCCCCTTAGCTCACAGTGCAGAGACCCCGCCCGTGGCTTCTGTAATTCCACTTGCCCCTTACATCAGCCAACTGCCTAAACTGTAGCGGAACTAGAAAGTCCCCAAATTCCCAGAAGCTTGTCATGTATAAAAGGCGGCTGGAACACCAGGGCAGAGCTCAGGCTTTGGAGGTGACTCTGCTGGGCCAGCACCAGTGCACATTAAACAGTCACTTGCTAATCCTCCGAGTGCATGCAGTCTGTCTCTTCCCACCATCCGACTTTCTGCCACAACAGAATCACCTATGGTAAATAGGAGGGCTTCAGGCAGGGGCCTGTTAGCTAGATGCCCCATGCATCTCATTGTTTCTGAGTTGCCTAGCAAGCATCTGCCTGCCAGGTGTTTTCAGCTCTTCTTCAACCACCTCGAAATAGTTCATTCTCACTTCTGAAATCTAACACCCTTCCTGTTCCAGGCCTGTTCTTTGTCCAACATGTCATATATACCCAATGTCCCCTCACTGTCTTTGGAATTTTCATGCTTATGTGAATTCCCCACTCGCATGCATTCAAACATGATTGTGTCTTGTTAATCTGCCTGTTAACTTGATTTTTAGCCCAGCTAGAAAAACTTAGAAAGTGTGAGGATGAGTATTAATTTTTTTAGCCCCCACAAGGGCATGGAGAGAAGGTAATGCCACTGGAGATACACTTGTGAAGGTGGCTGCCCAGAGACACAGTCTCATTAACAGACTGAGATTTAATCCTGAAGCTGCAGAATTCTCCCCCTCCCTACACCTTTCCACCACATCAGTAGGGTTCCAGAGAAATAATAGTGAGTTATGACCAAGTGCACTGCAAAAACACAGATTCCCTCTGAGCAGGAATGCTTTGGGGAGCCCAAATTAAAGAAGAGGGACCAAAATAAGGACACTAGAGGAACTGGGATCCTCTGGCACTTCTCCTACAGCAAACATTAAACAGCCCAGCTGCTAACCAAGTTAACATAAATATTCACAATAAACACCTATTTACATCAGGTCCTGTTATCCAAAAAAACATGTCTGACTTTCAACAACAAAAACATTACAAAACAGGCCAAAATCAGGAGGGTAAAGATCACAGAGCAGCATTCAACCAATCTCTGATATGACACACATGTTGGAACTGTCAATCAGGGACTTTCAATAAGTACGATTAAAATGTGGTAGACAGTTAGACAGATAGGTCATGTCCAGTACATCAGCAGAGCAGAAAACCCAGAGAGCCTAGTGTGGAGGAAAAAAGGGGCCACATACTAAACATGACAAGTTCAGGGGAGGCTTGTGTGGCAGCCTTACAAACTCAGATGTTACCAAAGGGATCAGGGGGCCAGATCTCTCTGACCCTCATGGGAGTGGTGCTCTTGCGATATCTTCAGACAATGAATTTTTAAGACTCGCATGGCAGAATGAATGGTCTTTATTGGCATGGAGTTACATTTCTGGGGCTGTCAAGTCCCACTGATACCCAACAATGGGTCCGAGGCCGCCTGTCAGCACTTGAGCCAAATTAAGCACAGACAGGGTTGAATCACATGTGAGTATTTATTACAATTATACCGGCAGTATGGGGAGAGCAGGTGGTCACCCTGTGATTCTTCTCTGATCTCCCTCGCTAGTTGGCTGATTATATACTGGTGAGGAAGAAGATAACTAGGTGCAGCTGTGAGCTGCGAGTTTAGTAACAGGGAAAAGGGAGGGGAGGAACTGCAGTCCAGACTTTAGGAGTTCCACGTCTGACATCAAGGTGGCTAATCTTCTATGATGTTACAAAAATTTCAGCCCACTCCTGGTGTTGTAACGAGTCAGTGAGATAACCAGAGATGCACAGCCGTATTGTAAAGGAGCACTTTATTTGCCAGCAGGCTGGGAGGGTACAGCTTCCCCAAATCCTCAGCAGCCAGCCTTCTTTGTTCTCTGGCTTATATAGGCACCCACAAAAATTACAACACTATATTTAAAAAAACCTACATGCTTCTTGGCTCTGCTTAATTGGTGCCGGGGCTGATACAGACTGCTCCAGAGGCAGGGGAAATCTGTTGCAGGGGTCAGGGCAATCATTAATCTCTTTCTTTTTATGGTCCCTCCAAGTTTCCCAAGGCCATCATTAACCCCTTATCTTTATGGTTCCTCTGGATGTCAGTCCCAGGTTTTTTAGAAAACTGCTTGGGTGTTTACATGCAGGAATAACTGATCAGAATGGAGTTTGATTTTTAAAATAGCCCAGTTCATTCCCCCACTGGTTTTATATAGATGAGTCAAATTGTTGACTCCCCCTCCTTCTCTGGGACAGGGCTATATTGTCCCTTAACTACAAGGAGTTTTACAGAATTTATTCTCCTCTGTATGGTTTTCATGAGGTTGTTCATTATGCACGGCCCCAAGGTTAGAAGTAAGCGTAATATGGCCAGAGGACCGGCGATGGCCGATAATAAAGTTGTTAGCCATGGAGACCAGTTAAACATTTGTTGAAACCAATTCTCAGATCCCCATCTCCTTTTTTCTCATTCCTTGATATTTCTCCTAACTAAAGATAAGCTTTCTTGTATAACCCCAGAGTTGTTAGCATAGAAACAACAAGTTTCGCCCAGTGCTATACAGAGTCCTCCCTGCTTGAGGAAAAGATCTAAACCTTGTCTGTTTCGTATTGCTGGAGGTTATACTTAGGTGGGAGTATGCAAGTCCCTTGCACCTGGATATCCCCCAAAGTTAACTTGGGCTGGTCCCATGTACAGTTGTCAGCATTTGGGGTCTGGGAAATTGGGTCAGAGAGGCCTAGCCCTATATAATAAGGTGGCCTCAAATTTAGGCATAACCAGCAGTCAGCCCCTATGTCCTTCCTGTGGCCCAATAAAGGTTCTGGCTGACTAATGACATTAATCTGGATGGGGTTAGAGTTCCCTATGGGGAAACCTTTGGGCTTAGTTAACCTTCTAAAATCTATATGAAGGTCCCTGCTTCTCAGATAGCCCTTAGCAGTATATATAGTTTGACAACCCCAAGATGGACAAAAGCATTCATTTGCATTCAAGCAACTTGTGGTGACTGTACCGCTCCCTGGGCATATATAGATTCCTACCCCTTGTAGTCCCCATTCCCCCATAGATGTCCCATAACCCCAGGGTAGGGGCCCTTCTATATGATATCAGTCTTCAGTAACACCATCTGTGCCTATTTTGCCTCTCATGAGATCACATAGGTCAAGACTGAAAACAGGTTTTTCTATCCCCTTTGTGGTGACATTTCTTAAGACCTCCCCCAATATCCCATTTTTAAGTTCCCAGTTCCACTGGGGCCCAGATCTATAAAGATCCCCCTGTACAGTCATAATCAGAAAAATTAGAGTCCCAATAAACGCAAGAGTCTCATTTTTAAGGGATCTGGAGAGGCCTGGACCGTCCATTCTGCTTTTTCTGCCTTCAGCCGGGAATTGTGCAGCCAGACCAGATGCCGTTTACCTTGACAGCCGTTGGTGCAGGCAGGATGGCAGTGTATGGTCCCTTCCAGGCCAGAGTCAGTCCCTGGGTGGTGAACTTCTTTACCCACACCGAGTCCCCGGGCTGGAAAGGGTGCATGGGGTCCGAGTTGGGCATAGGCAGGGCATCGCAGATGTGTTTATGGATGGCATTCTAGGTGGACTGCAGGGCCTGCAAGAACTGTAAGAGGGCGAGGGGAGCAAAGTGGTCCAGTTTTCACCGGTTTTTAAAGTAAATTTGGTTAAGGTTTCCTTTAAGGTCCTGTTCATGTGTTCTACCTGCCCGGAACTCTGGGCGGTAAACACAATTGGGCTTCCAATTTATATCTAATCCCTTAGAGATATCCTGTGATATCTTTGCTATAAAGATGGGGCCATTGTCTGATCCAAGAGTCAGGAGTAGCCTAAACCTATTACTCCCTTTACTACATCCCAGACTGTTATTCCACTACCAGGGGCAAGCTCTCCCTCTCTCACTCAGTGTCCTATTTTTTTCTTCTTGAGTATTTTTTCAATGTCCTGCCATTCTGTAATATGTATGTCCCTTTCTTTTATCCTTTTTTATCCTTTTACTTCCTCTATTATTTCTCTTTTTACTTCTTCCCTCTACACAATCCCTCTTTAACTTGCATAGACCCTCTGCAACTTTCCTAGTCCCTCCCCTGACATGCTCAATCTATCTGCTCTCTGCACATTCTCCAGTGTTTCTTCTCCTCCTCCCTACTCAGACCCACACATTCCTGCTTCCCTCCGCCTTCTCCCTTTCCCTGTGACCTTACTGGACATTACCTCCCTCTCAGGAGTTCAGTAAGCATGGTGTAACCTAAGTGGGTAGTCTGGTGCAGCTGATTGACTGAAGTCCAACCTAGAGCCTCTGGGACTAACAACCTCCCATCAGGCAGTGTCCATCATCCACTGATTTCCTTTATGGCTTGTTTCTGCTTGGCTAAGTCATTTTCTGACCTAGTGTATCTGGAAAGGCCCCACTGGTTTTAGGGCTGCCTCCAAAGCTTTCTGATCTGCAACAGATTTTCCTTGCCCCATCAGAGAGCCTGGATTAGGGCTATGAGTTCAGCTCATTGGGCTGAAGTTCCCCTATTCAAGGACTTTGACCAGATGACATGGTCCTGAGTTACTACTGCTGCCCCAGCATACCATTTCTTCCTGGACATAGCTGCTCCCGTCCGTGAACAATACCTCATCTGATGATGGCAGTGGGACATCCTTGAGTTCTGGGCAGGCCATCTGCACTATGTCGATTACCTTCAGGCAGTCCTGTAGGGGTTTCACTGGGTCATCGTCTGGAGGCAGGCTGGCAGGATTGATGGCCAGCATCTTGTGGAACTTGATGTGGGGCTGGCCTGGAGTGGCAGTGGCCAGCAATTGAACAGTCACTGGAGAAGATCATGTCCAAGTAGGGGGTATGGGCACTCCAGCATGACCAGAAACGAATGAGTCACAGTATTTTTCCCAAAGTCTATAGTCCTCTTTGAAGTACAGGGGTAGGTTAAGGGCCCAATGGCTCGGTCAGGACTGAGTCTGCTGCACCAGTATCTACCAGAAAACTAACTAGTTTGTCCCCTATTGTCTTGTTATTCTTGGCTCCTGAGGGCTCAGTTGGAAGGAGCCCTGGCCCTGTCATTTTTCTAAGTTAAAAATGGCTTTTTTCTTTGTTCCTCTACACCTGATTTTGCCCTTGTCTTTTCTATCCCTAATTGGGACCTAGGCCCTGCCGTCCTGACCCTTCCTCATGTTTCCCTTCCTAGGGTGATCCTTTTCTGTGGGCCCTGTTTCCTTTAAGGCTATTATTATTACCTTTGCTATTCTTTTATCTTGTTTTTCCCCAGGGGTGTCACTATTATTACAGTCGTCCCTCGCCACTTCACGCTTTGACTTTTGCGGCTTCACTCTATCGAGGTTTTTTTCAAATATATTCATTAAAAAGTTGATCGAGACAGTGAAAATGATACAGCGCGTGCTCAGCTGTCTGAGTCAATTATACACCCCTGTATTACAATTAAAATTAAAATTAAAATTACTGTACGTATGGACTGTAGGCCTATGTATTCGAGCACCCCAGGAATCCTTCAATGCCAGGTGCAACTGCTAGAGTCTGGAACAGATTAACCGCAATAAACAAGGGATGACTGTATATACCTTTTGAGCTATTTCAACCAATTGGGCCTTTAGGCCTAACAGGAGAACACGGTGAAAAGTGTCCAAGGAAGCCCTCCCCCCGGCAGTATTTGGGTCCCACCATGGGCGGAGGGATGGGAAAATTTCCTCTGACCCCAGGTTTTCAAAAGGACGCAGGAAAGGGAAGCGTCATCCTAGCACACATGTTTACACGGGGCAGAGTGTTTTTCAACTCTCTCTAAGAGCATTTCATGCCAGCACCCAACTCCCCAAAGTTAACAGCTCCGCAGGAAACCTGCATTGTTGCACTCACTGCTGCCAAATCTATGGGACCCCAGGGCTGGCACAGAGGGAACTGCCCCTTCTGCAGCCTGACCACCCTCCCTGGGGAACCCTGCAGCCCTTGTGGCCTTCAGGTGAGTGCCTGTGTCCCTGCCCGCAGCCCACCGCTCCCGTTTCCCAGGACGAGGAGCTCTCCACACCGGACCCCAGTCCCAACACGTGGCTGCGCATGCCACGCCAGGTGGGATGTGCACAGCGGCCCACCAGTAAGGATGGCCCCTTCCCGGCCACTCCCCCTTCTTGGTGCATCTGCTGCTCATGTATTGGGGCCTGGGTGCATGGGGGAGTTTTGCCTCCTCTGTGGGTGTGGAAGGATGGGGGTCCTGTCCCTATAGATTAACAGGCAAATGATCTAAAATATAGGATTTAAAAAACCCAGTGTTACCCTCAGAATCTTTCCATTTGATAAATTGTGCACTTTGTTGGGGCCTAGAAACCTGTCCTATTCCTTGTAAATTGGCCATAGAAACATCTGCTCCTGTATCTAAAATACCTTTACATTTATTTCCATTCAAACTGAGCTCTATTCCGGGGAGACCTTGGGTGATTAGCTGTGCCCAATAGGCTCCATCTGTGGAGCCGAATCCTCCCTCTCCCCACGGTTCCTTTGATAGAACTTTAGCAATTTCCCAGCTGCCTGATGCAGCAAAATTACAATTTGTGCTATCCTAGTTTCAGGTAAAACTTGTACAATGATTTTAGTGGTTTGGGACATAACTTTTATTTCCCCCAAATAATCAGAATGAATAATTCCAGGCAATACTTGGAACCCTTTCACAGTGAGACTACTCATTCCTAAGATTAAACCCACTGTTCCATTAGGTAGTGGCCCATAGACCCCTGTTGGAATAGCTTGCGGCCCCATCTCTGGTGTTAATACATATCGGGCGGTGGGGCAGAGATCCAGTCCTGCACTCCCAGGGTCGAGGCTGGCCCCACTTGCCTTATCCTTGCTGGGGTTCAAGCGGTTGTCCATTGACATTAGTTTGAGAATGGCAATATTTGGCCCAATGACGTCTCCTGATTCAATGAGGACATAGTCCTGGCTGCTTGGCAGAGTTCCCTGGCTGGCTGTCAGCGCCAGCACACTGCTTACACTCCTTAGCAAAATGATCTGGCTTTCCACAAGTATAACATCCTTTACTGCTTCCTCCTGCCTTACCGGCAAAGAGGACTTCTTTCAAAGCCTCAACAATTGTGGCCCCCTGTATATGGGAAGACCCAATAGCTGAACAAATGCAGATGAATTCAGATATATTAGCTTCTTTACGGTAAGGGCTCAGTGCCTCTCTGCAGGGCTTATTAGCATTCTCAGGGGCAAGCTGTTTAACTATTGATGTGCTGGTCTCTGAATCACTTATTACTCTGCGGTCTGCCTGTAGCAACTGAGCTACAAAATCTTGATATGGCTCTTCAGGTCCTTGTCTGTTGGATGTAAGATCTAGCGAATTCTCCCCTTTTGTTGGGATCTCTTTCCAGGCCTTCAAAGCACAAATATTAATCTGCTGATATGCCTGGAGAGCAAACCCTAGCTGATCTCAAAGAGCCTGATATTTCCCTGCACCCGTGAGCATTTCCAAAGAAATGGGCACTCCATGCTGTTGATTCTGTGTGGCCTGCTCACTACCAATCTCCATCCAGTTATTTTTCTACATCAGATAGTCCCCCGGTGTAAGGCAAGCTTTCACTAATGTTTGCCAATCACCCGGGACTAAGGCTTCACCAGCAACATTCTAATAAACTGAGCACAAAAGAGCTGTGGGCCCATACATAGTACAAGAAGATTTGAGATCTTTTAACATCTTAAATAGGATGGGCTCATGCAATTTTAATATTTGACCTGGATTGTTCGGGTCAGGCCCCTCTATCACTGGAAATAATAAAAACCCAGTGATATTCTCTTCGGCAGGTCTTGCCTCTCTTAGTCCCATCTGTAAGGGAGAGAGCACAGGGGCACTAGAAGGTTCTTAGGGGCCAAGCCCCTGCGTCCCCTCAGGATGGTCGAGAGGTAAGAGCTATTTTTGCAAAACTTTGGGTAACATTAAACCTCTCATCTGAATCTTCCTCGGTGAGGTGCCACCGATTTCACTCTGCCTCTCTTTCTAGTTCTCTCTTATACTCTGGGAGTAAAGTCTCAGCAGGGGGATTAACCTCTCTCACAGCCTTAGCAGAAGGCAGTAGGGGAGTCTTTTAAGACTCATAGCCTTTCTCAGCTTCCTTCAAGTCTTTCACTACACCTTGCTTCCCCACCTTATTAGCCTCCTGCACAGGATCAAGGCAATCTCTAATTAGGGACCAAAGAGTAAATGTTTGTGCTGGAAACTTGTTTGGGACTTTTGCTGTATCTCTGCCTCGCTGGCACTTCCCTACCTTTTCCCAGGTTTCTCTTGGGGCCCAGTTTGGGGCCTACTACCAGCATTCGTGCCCTGGTCTGGAGGATCTTGCTCTTTAACTATGGGGGTGGGTGTCTCATTAAATTAAGCCATTGATCACTATAGGGGAATTGGTCTGGATGTCCTGGATCCCCTGTGACCTGATTCCAAACTGCCTGCACTAACCCAGGGTTAAAGGATCCCATGTCAGGCCAGCCCACCCCAAATGTGGGTCAATTTAATTCACAGAAGGTCCTTAGCTTTCCTTTAGATATTTTTGTGCCCTAATCAGAACCTTTTTCAAATCCTTCCTTAAGAATGTTTACTATGCGACCCAGTGAGGTCTTCTGGGCACTAGGGCTGCTATCCATGATTAGACTAACCGTAACAAAGTTGAGGGAGACACAGTAGGGAGGCAGACGAGGACAAAAACAAGGAAGACACACAAGACAGAAACTTTCGCTTCATCCACCTGGCTGCTCCCTTTGCGGAGATTTCAGACGCCTCTTGGCATGTGGCAGGTTGGAATAAGCCCCCAATTCATATCAGGTTCGCTGATGGGACACTAGAGTGCCCCAAGAACCTGATACTGCTTTTTAGCCATATGAGGTAGTCATGGAACCGCAGATTAGGACTCACACAGGCTCCGTAACAAGCGTCATGGAGCACGGTCACTCACACACAATTACATTCACACAGTCACACTCACACACCGTTTGAATTTCCTTCCAGAAATTCTCTATCCTGAGCAGCGCCTATGCCACTTGGGAGGTGATCAGTCTCCCCTTCCACTCCAGTGGCGGGTCAGAAAGCACCCGGGTCCTGAACCAAAATTGACCAGAATTGAATCCCTCCTAACGTCTTAGGGGGATTCTGGAGAGGAGAGGTTGCGCCACGTCCGGCCCTCTCACTCTCACCCAGATAGACCGGTCACCCAGAACTCACTTCTGGAGGCTTTTACCAGGTCTCCTTAAATCTTGTGGGGACATTTTGGCATCTCCTGGCCGCTCGTCGGAAACCTAAGGAGGATCTTTGGGGCCCTGGAACATCTCAGGTGGTAACCCACCCCCCCAAAGAACTCCAGGTATCCCGTGGCCTGACTGGGAGAGGCTGTTCGTCCTAGGCACCTATCCCCTGGTGTCCTAAAGCACCAGGGATCTTGCTGGGGCCTCCAAATGTTGTAACATGTCAGTAAGATAAACAGAGACGCACAGCCGAATTGTAAAGTAGCACTTTATTCGCCGGTGGGCTTGGGGGGTACAGCTTCCCCAAATGCTCAGCAGCCAACCTTCTTTGTTCTCTGGCCTATATAGGCATCCACAAAAATTACAAAAACTATATTTTAAAAAACCTACATGCTTCTTGGCTCTGCTTAATTGGTGCCGGGGCTGATACAGACTGCTCCAGACGCAGGGGAAATCTGTTGCAGGGATCAGGGCAATCATTAATCTCTTTCTTTTTATGGTCTCTCCAAGTTTCCCAAGGCCATCATTAACCCCTTATCTTTATGGTTCCTCTGAGTGTCAGTCACAGGTTTTTTTAGAAAACTGCTTGGGTGTTTACATGTAGGAATAACTGATCAGAATGGAGTTTGATTTTTAAAATAGCCCAGTTCACTGGGACCTAAGAATGGTCAGCATTCCAGAGGCAAACTACTGGGGGGTGGAGGGTCAGGGTCCAGGCATGGCAATCAAATCAAAGCATGTCATGACCCTGGTCTGCTTTCAAACTGTATTTCTTTTCTGAAGTTTTTACAGCCATTTTTTTCATCTTGCAGCCCATCCTCCAGTTTCCCATGGTCTGTAAAGAGAACCTTCTATCTATAGTTAGTAAGGTGAATAACCATTAAACACCTGTCATTCTATTTCTATTATGTCCCCTACCACCATGTCCCTTAATCCAGTCTTGGAAAAGGAGCAGCTGTGGATTTACTAAGGCTAGAAACAGGGCTGGTGTCCAGAGCTTCCGTTCCATGTTGCAGCCAGGTCCAACTCATGCAGCAGTCTAGGTTCAGCCCATTAATCCACTGTGTGGATTCCACATGGCCGTGAGCCAAGTGGGCAAATGCAGGGGAACTCTCCCCCAGCAACAGGAGTCCCAAGAGGGCCAGAGGGCTGAGTGTGGAGAGAGAGAGAAAGAGAGAGAGAGAGAAAGAGAGAGAGAGAGAGAGAGAGAGAGAGAGAGAGAGAGAGAGAGCGCACACTTTCCTTTGTTTAGGAGATTAGATATTCAGGTTCTGCACACTTGCAGTTGCTATGCCTATGATGGCCTCTGACTGGCTCTCAGGTGTGACAGACAGGTAAAGCACCTTCCCACATCACTCAAACCTTAAGGGGCTTGCATCCAATCTGCCTTTGTCCAGTCCTTTCCCCCATCACTTAGGGGGGAATCATACCTGGAGTGTTCAATTAGTTAATGTCCCCTTACTCTTTCTTGTTCAATAATGACCAGGTCATTTCAATGGCAGCACAGAGTCCTAACATCACCACACAGGTTGACCTGATATTAAAACCTTTTTTAAAAAATTTAATTTTTTTTTTTGTTAATCCTCCTCCAAGAATATTTTTCCATTGATTTTTTTAGAAAGACTGAAAGAGAGGGAGGGAGAGAGAGGGAGAAACATCAATGTGAGAGTGACACATCTATTGGTTGCCTCTGGCACAACCCTGTCTGGGGCAGGGGATCGAACCTGCAACCCAGGTACCAGCCCTTGAGTGGGAATTGAACCCACAGCCCTTTGGTGTTCGGGTCGATGCTCTCACCGCTGAGGAAAATCTGCTAGGGTGAAATTAAAACTTTTTAAGTAAAAGCAGGTTATGGCCAGTAGTCATGTGTGGGCTCCATTCTTCCCTGACAAAGTCAACCTTCACCTTAGGGAAGCCTGTCTCTTGTCTTTTTGCATCTAGGATAGCATTCCTGATAAACATGCCTTTGCAAAAACAAGCTAATTTCCCTTTTTCCAGAAAGCACGGGGCACCTAACCAGAGTGGGGACCACAAATGCCCTCTTTGTCATTGTTATCATGTGAATTGTTGACTGTTAACTGTCCTATACCCTTCTGTGTAAAAGAAGTATGGGTCTATCATTTTACTTTTTATCCAATCCCAGATGTCCTCCCCACCCCTACTTTTCTTCTCTCTAGTCTATCACCAATGGATTTCTTATAACCCACTTATGTCTTCCCTTTTAAACAAGGTGCAAAACTGCCTTTTTCTGGAGCATTTTCTCAATCTTTTGAGGTTTTGCTTCCTGGCACTTGTCATCAGTTTGGCTCTAATAAAGTCATAAAAATTCTCTACACGTTTCAACGTTTGTTGTGTTAACATTTACTTGATGTAGTGGGCAGGATTCCAAAGAAGCCCATCCAGGACCACCTTGCAGACCTGGAGTCCTGCTAGGGACCAGCAGGGGACCACTGTGCCCCACCAACTCCTCACTTTGCATTGGGTGGACTTGGGTAATTTCACTTGCAATTCCGGACCTCCCTGGTTTAAGGTGAGAGTCCTTGATTTTGTTTGACCTGTTTTTTGTTGTTTTTTGTTGTTGTTGTTGTTTTTCTAATTCTCGAGGTATAACTAAACATTAAGGATTGACAGCAACCAGGTTAAGTGGGGGCTGGAGGAAAAATGGGTGGCTGGTATTTAACTCTGGCTTTTTGATTGGAATTGCTCTCTGAGAGTCTGAAGGGCAGACTCTACAATTTCCAAAACAAAACTACAACAAACACGGAAAATTGTGCCTCCCGGGCTGGAAAGTCCCAGACTTCAGCCCTCATTAATGCTCCCTGAGAGATAGTAAAACTTTACTTGATAGTACTTTACAGAAATGGGAAGATTTAACTTAGGTGATATCAACTTAAAATGGCCAAAATGCAGTTTTCTTTCAGTGTCAAAATTAATATTTTCATGCAAAATTAGAAAAATGCCAGCTCTAAAACTAAGCTGAATGAGTGAGAAGCACATCTTGATGTGGAAGTTAAAATCTTCTAGAAGGAGCACAGATAAATACTTTCCAAAAAAGAAAATTTAATAAGACATTGTAGAGACTGCCTTTAAACAAAAGAAATCTTCAGAAGCTAATAAATGCCAAAACCCTATTCCTCCCCTTCGAGAGCTATGAAACCACAGTTCCAGGACGTTTGAACTGCAGATACCTGGGTTTCTTCAAGAACTCTTATCTGGGCCATCTTTTCACCTTTTCTTTTATTTTTTAAATCTCTATTATGGGAACTATTACAGATGTCCTCCTCCCCTTTTAGCCCCATTGACCCCCTCTTGTAAAGTGCAAATTTGGGGGAGGTAAAGTTTATCAAAAGGGTTTAAGGGAAAAAAACACTTTAGCCATATCTCAGCAAATCAATTTAACTTTTTTCAGCTATTGGTAAATTTGATAAAAGTTATCTAGATATAGTGAAATAACATGAAATACTGAAACATTGATTGCTAGACACCTCTTAAGTTCGACTGCTTTTGGCTTTTACTGCATGCAGAGTAGATTTGGAGCTGTTAATGAATGTCTAGTGCATTGTCAGAAGTGTGTGTCTTGAAAGTGAGTGTGTTTGTGATAGAGGAGCCTGTGATTCTACAGGTGATAAAACCTGTTCATCAAAGTCAATCTGGGGAATACTGGTTGCTTTCTTTTATGGTCATCATGGGTATTGAGGTTTCTAAAAGTTAGACATTCTAATTAAGTTAGAAAGAAATTGTACGGTTTTTCTAACAGAAGGTATAAGGTACAGATATATTTTTGGAAGGACAAGGGTTAAAAGTAAGTTCTAAAGATGGTTATTTCTGAATGGGTAAGCAGGTTGTGAAGGCTGTAGAAGTTTGTGAACATTTTAAGTTTGTAAATAAAAACCCAGCCAGGCTATCTCCTGTTGCTTAATTCCTTAGATTGAGATTTCCTGTATTTCTAGCCCTTGAAGCCTTCATTAAGAGCCTCAACAGGCCTTCTGTCCACTGGGTAATTAGCAATGTAAACAGGGCTGAGGTCACTAAAGAAAAAAAAAAGTGCCATTTTTTTAAAATAATAGTTTATTGGTTTTTAGAAAGAGAGGAAGGGAGAGAAACATAGATGTGAGAAACATCAATTGGTTGCCTTCCTACACACCCCTATTGGCACCCAGCCCGAAACCTGGACATGTGCCCTGAGCGGGAATCAAACTCTCAACCTTTTGGTGCATGGGACGATGCCCAACCAACTGAGCCACACCGGCCAGGGCAAAGTTGCCACTTTAAAACCTTAAACTAAAACCTTACGTGGCTGAAGTTGCCCTTGCTTTCTCTACAAAAATTAGTAATTCAGATTATGTGTGTGGTGTTAACGTGTATGGTCTTTATGTAATATGTGTTTGCCTGTATAGTATGAGTGGTGCGTTTACTGCCTCAAGATGGCGCTAGTAAGGTGTAATATTTTATTGCCCTAAAGAGGGTAAATACCTGAATAAATTAAGCAGAATCTTGTGGTCTGGACAAAATATTTGATACTAAAACTGGTTTAACTTTGATTGATGTCTTTTAGAGTTAGTCCCATAAAATGTGTTTGTTTTACCCATGTTTACAAAAAGTTTATGTCATGATCATTTGGTTAAATATTTTTAACAATCTTCCCAAATTTAGATTTTAAGAGACTTTTATAACTGAGAAATGCTTTTGAGTTATTCCAATGGAACCCTGGAATACCTGAAGGATTTCTTCTCTCCCCTCACAAAAGAGAAAATTTAAACTAATAAAGCCTATTGAATTTACATGGGAAGCTTTGCAAAAAATAATAAGGATAACTATGTTCTGTTTGTATACATATATTTTTATTAAAATTGATGCTCTAGAGATTTCAGCCTGCTCCTCGGAGGAACATGCAAATATTCAGAGCCAAGTTCAAACAGGAAGCTCTCAGGGGTAATAGGTGTCCTGTCAATGATACCAGACAAGCCAAGAGTGATGGCTCCCTGTGGGAGCATCTGGGAGGGCTATCCCAGGTGTTTGTGGCCCACACAGTGGGAGTTTGTGAATTGTTTCTAATGCTCAATAGACAACCGATAAGCCATGTGCAGCATTTTAATATCTTGCATATTTTGGTTATTTATATATTGAAATTGTGTTTTGAATATAAAATATGGGCTTTGTATTGTTCTCTTATGTAATTCCATAATAATTATTATTTACCAAGAAATTGTTTGCTTGGAATGTTATACCTTACTGAAAAACAATCATTTTTTATCAACTGCATTATAACAGATCTATAACCACGTCATTTTAAGTTTTATCATTCATAGACAATCATTGTTTTACTCTAATGTATCTGCAAATATGTTATAGCTTTAGAAAGATCCATGACAAGCCCGGCGGGTGTGGCTTAGTGGTTGAGCGTCGACCTATGCACCAAGAGGTCACGGGTTCGATTCCCAGTCAGGGCATATGCCCAGGTTGTGGGACAAATCCCCAGTTCAGGGCATGCAGGAGGCGGCCAATTGATGTTCTCTCTCATTGATGTTTCTATCTCTCTCTCTCTCCATCTCCCTTCCTCTCTTTCTAAAATCAATAAAGAAAAAAACAATTAAAAAAAAAAAAAAGAAATGAAAGATCCATGACAAGAACCCTGACTTACGCTCCATTACAGGTTTCTAAGCAGGTCGTATCTTCAAGCTACATGGAGATTTGTGGAACTCTAAGAAATAACTGAATTCATAAAAATACTGGCAAATAATCAGGATAAAAAATTGGTTATGGGACTGAATGAACTGAGGATAATCATTATTATGATGATTTTATTCAAAATATTGCTTATTTTTAAATCCTTTTGTTTTCCAAATATAAGGAAAACTAGAGGAGACATTCTGCACTACTCTCAAGGACTCATTAATCAGCTTATAGGGATGGATAAATCACTAACATTCATTTCACAGTGTGCTCGGGAAGACAAAGACTTCAAACACCAGGACTTCCAACCAAGAGATTTTTGTCCCTTGGAAAAGACATTAATTAAGGACTCCCTCCAACCGTGTTGGAAGGAAGGGACCTCACCTTATCAGGTGTCTAACCACAAATGGACATCTGCCTTCACCTGCAGTGGAAGTTTCTCGAGGATAAGAAGCTGCCACATCAAAGATAGACAGCTATCCCAAGACACTCACAAGGCTTTTATACGTACAAATTAATGTTAAACTTCATTTACTTAATTGTCTTTACCTGTCTGCTAATATTAAAATAATAACAATTATTATTGTACTTGTTCTTAGGCTTTTCTCAAACCTTGAGTATACAGACCAACTGTTCATTACTGCTGAAGGTGTAGAAGATAACTTTTATATTATCAATACTACTCTTCTTATGGTTTCTCCTTTGAAATTTAGAAGAAATGCTAGAGCAAAGGGAAGTTAAGGAACATATATATGTAAAAAAAGAAGTGAAAAGGAAGTAGTTGGTCCTAATAAGTTGGTTATTTCTGAATGAACAAAAGGAGACAAAGTAAGAACAGAGAAGGAGTACAAAGTTAGTAGAAAAGGAACGTTAAGAAAGGAATTTGATATATAGACACCAGAACCTAATCATGGGAATGTGCTTACCCCCTAACCAATGAAGACTACTAACTATATTAATTCAGATAGAAGCTGAAATGGCTATAAAAACATGCCCCTTTATAACCACTGCTAAGGCACAAGAAGTTTACTTATGAAACTCTTACTGTCCTCCTGGTCTCTGGAATTTAAATGGTAATCATAATTTACAGCATTATGTTCTTACAGCCTTGACCTCAACTAAAACTCAAGTTTACACCTCCCAACCGCACAACTCGCAGGAATCAGATTAATAACAGCACCTGAGTGCTTCCAATGGGAAGTAGATGGGCCGTAATCAATGGAAACCCAGCTCATGGTCAGATTCTGAAACCTGAAAAGGTGTCTTGTATATCCTCAAATTATAAATAAATGTTGTACTAGAGGCAAAATATAGAAAAGTAAGACAGGCAACAAAACCTGCATCATAATAGCTTAAAGATTAGAAATAATCCAGAATAATTTTAACAAGGACATACAGGATCTGACGGCTTCCCATTCACCTGCCTTTTTCTTTTGAATAATAATAATAATTTGACCTTGAATGCCATTCAAGGTTATGGTCTTGCCCCATTCCCACCATTGCACCCTGATCAGCAAGATAAATGCTGACTCTGAGACTTCCTAGGATGGAGCCTTCCTAGCACAGTGGGACGTCGTTATCCAACCAAAATGTTGGTCATCAATGCATCTTTTGGATTGATTTATGACCTAAAGGGGGACGTGAGGACAAAAAAGGGGGCCACATACTAGACCTGAGGAGCTCAGGGGACACCTGTGTGGCAGCCTTACAAACTCAGAAACCTAAAATAACCACATCGGATAGTCTGAAGTGAAAACTTTTGAACTAAATGCAGGTTATGGCAGGAAGTCATGTCCTAGGCTAGAGTCTTCCTGGACAAAGGTCAGTCTTCACCTCAAATAAGCCTGACTGTTGTCTTTTTGCATCCAGAAAAACATACCTGATAAACATGCCCTTGCAAAAACAAATTTCCCTTTTTTATGAACCCCTCAATGCAGGGTCACCAAACCAGAGTGGAGACTACGTCATCATTGTTATCATATTAATTGTTGACTGTTAACTATCCTGGACCAGCCTGTGTAAAAAAAGTAAATGTCTATCATTTTACATTTTATCCACTCCTGCTGTTTACCCTGGTTTGCTTTCTCCTGCCTCCTTAATCCATCTCCAATGGGTTTCATGTTACCCACTTAGGTCTTCTCTTTTCATTGTAATGAATAAAGCAGGGTGCAGAATTGCCGTTTTGCCGATCATTTTCTCAATCTGCAGAGATTTTACTTCCCAGCGATTGCCATCAGTTTGACTCAAAGAAACTAATAAAAATTTTCTAAAGGTTTGAATTTTTCTTACAGTAACACTAGCATTGGGCAAAACTGGGAAAACAAGGACCTCGCCCCCAGGGTAACCATTCTTCGCCTAATGCATTGCTGGTCATGTGTGTTAGACCTCCTGAACTTTCATATCGCTGGTTATGCAGTTCACACCATGCCCTCAGTTTACCTCCCCTGGCATGTTGCTAGTAAAGTGGGTTAGACTTCCTTTTAGGGGGAACAGACAAGGGAGCCAGAGAATAGCCCTTAAGCATTAAGCCCCCAGGACAATGAGGCTCTGACCCGCATCGAATACATGTAAGCCTCAGTTGTGTTTCAGGTTCAGGCCCAGTGAAGCAGCAAAATCAGACAAGCAATGCCACGGCTTACATCAGGACCACCTGCACTGACTAATGACATCCTGCCCTGGAGCAGACCAATCAGTGGAGGCCATAACCCTGAAAGACACACCTGGAAAGCTGATGAATATTCTATTGAGATCTTCTTTGGGGACTTCCCTTAAATTCTCCACCCTTAGAAGCCTTTAGGATAGAGGACCCATCGCGCTCTCCTTTTTGGAGCACAGCTGCACCTTTCCTGTCCCTCTCCTTTTCTGCCCAGGCACATGACCTTTATCCTTCTTTCTCCTGAGCTCCATGAGCCCCTTCTTCTGCCTCTGTATCTTGTTTCCTGAGTCCATTTCTTCTACAGCTCACTTCTTCTCCCTCTGTGACTTTCTAAATATACTTTCTGTTATTGCTGGAATCTTGGCTCTGAATTCTTTCTTAGGCAGAACTCAAGTACCGAGGTCTGGTCTATCTCCACATGTCTAACACCCGGTGTGGTTCTTGCCACCAAAAAAAAAAAAAAAAAAAAACTGTTAAGAACTCAAATGGAAAAATAGACAACATGCAAAAGCAAATGGTTAATGGAGGCAGACACGGAAATTCTAAGAAAGGCATAATAGGGCCTGCTAGAGAAGAAAAACTCAGTAACAGAAATCAGGGGCTCATCAGAAGACTCAGAGCGACCAAGGGAAGAATCAATGAGCTTGAAGATTGGTCACAGGTCAATAAAACTTTCCAAGTGGAAATGTAAATAGAAAAATAATACAGAAAAAGAAAAAACAAAAGTCACTGAACATGCTGCCACGTGAAATTGCAAAAAGTTTGACATGTTAATCCCAATACCAAACAGAGAAAGAAGATGGAGATAAGAGAGTAGGAGGAATACTGGGTCCTCTATGGGCCAAGAATCACCAAGATAAATGACAGACACCAAACGTCAGATTCAGGAATCTCAGTGAATAACAAGCAGCATATATACTAAATGCACACACTCAGATACACACACACACCTGGACACTATTTTCAAACTGTATGAAAGTAAAGATAACGAAAATGTTGAAAGAAAAAGGTAGAGGATAACAACTTCTTACCTACAGAGGAATATGAATAAAAGTTTCAGCTGAGTTCTCACCAGAACCCATGCAAAGAATCAAAGTCGAGTGAAATATTTAATGTGTTGATTGAAAAGGAAAACCACCTACCTAGAATTCTAGCAACGCTGTCATTGAAAAGTGAACAAGAAAAAATGATTTTCTCACACAAATAAAAGTGGAGCAAATTAATTTCCAGGAAAGTGACCTTGCAAGAAATGCTGGAGATGTTCTTCAGGCAGGAGGAACATAATATCGGTCAGTAACGTCAGTCTACCTAAGGAAAGGGAAGAGACTTGGTGAAGTAAAATGGAGGCAAAATGCCATCTTTATTTTTCTTATTCTTCTGTCATTGAGAAGATCTCTGTTTTCTAAAACCTGATGATAACAGTGTATTGGGTGAGCAATCTGAGCAGACACCTCACCCATGAAGATGTACAGATGGTAAATGAGCAGATGACAGGGTGCTCAGTAGCATGTGGCCTTCAGGAACTTCAAATTACAGTAATAATGAGATAGCGCTACACGTTTTAGAATGGGCAATCGCTGAAACACTGACAAAGCCAACTGCTGATGAGAATGCAGAGCAACAGGAACAGCCAGTCACTCCCTTAAGGCTGGAATTCTAACTCCTACAGCAACTTTGGAACACAGTTTGATAGGTTCTTACCAACCTTAAAGAGAGACTTACTGTAATATGGTGCAGCAACCATGCTACTAAGTATCTGCCCAACTGATGTCCTGTCAAAGAAAATACAAATTCAGAATTAGTAAAGAGGAACTTTAATCAAAGGATTATTGCAAGGAAGGTGGGGGCACTGTTGTGACAGGTGGAACACTGACAATAACATCGACCAGCAAGCCTCTCAAGATTTGGCAAAAAGGCACTTTCTTTCATACAGACAATACTGATAAAGGAGTCAAAGACTATTTCACCCCGAGGCCGGCTCTCTCTGAGGAGGGTTTGTCTGCTGGCTCATGCTGAGGCTGAGTCAAGGTTCAGAAACCTAGGGGAAGGAGAGAGCCTTAAGCGGAGTCTGATGGCCAAGTATTTTGCTCCTGTTGTTCAGTGGACACAAGAACTTCAGCTAATCATTTATGAGTTAAGGGATGGGAATTTGGAGAAACTGTGTCTAGTTTGGTCCTAAGTAAACCAGGGAGAGAGGGGAAACCATGAATCTTAATCTGAGTTCCATAGGAAGGGATGCTCCTTGCAGTAAGCTGCTTCTGGAACACAAAGTGGAGACCTCTTACCCTTCACTGTTTTCCAGGACCCCAGGTCTTGGAAAAAATTCAACATTGTCAGTCCACACAAAATCCTGCACACCCGCCCAACTGGTGTGGCTCAGTGGTTGAGCGTCGACCCATGCACCAAGATGTCGTTGGTTCGATTCCCAGTCAGGGCACATGCCCAGGTTGTGGGCCCGATCCCCAGTGGGGGACATGAAGAAGGCAGCCAATCGATGTTCTCTTTCATCGATGTTTTGATTTCTCTCTCCCTCTCCCTTCCTCTCTCTCTAAAATCAATAAAGAAAAAAATTATCCTGCACACCAATGTCTATAGCACCTTTAGTCATGGTCACAAAAATGGGAATCAACCACGCTGTGCATCAGCAGGGGAATGACTAAAACAATCATTGCATTCGTACAATGGAACGAATTTGGCAAAAACAAGGAATGACCTTTCAAGACACACAGAGACATGGATGAACCTTATATTCATATTGCTAAGTGAAAGAGTCCAGTCTCAAAAGGCTGCATACTGTGTGCTCCAATTATAAGGAATTGTGGGCAAAAACAGAAATAGTACACAACTGATCACAGTGCTTGGCAGGAGTTGTGGGAGGGAACTTGAAGAGGTAAAGCACAGGTAATAATTTGGGGCAGTAATATTCTTACTTGTGAAAATGTAATGGTGGTTAGGTGACTGTATGCATTTATCAAAATCCTTAGTCATTGACAGCACAAAGATGGAAACTTAATGTATGTGAAATGTAAACATATTACTGAGGATATCAGGGGATATTAAGATGGAATGGAGAATGTAAAATAGGAATCTAACCATAATGCAAATGTATAAAAAAACTGCACTAATGGGGGAGGGGGAGGGAAACAGTGCTGACCTAGGCACCTTTGGAAATGAAAGAAGTCTGTAAGGCTAAAGATTAAAGAAAATTTACATATGCAATGTCTTCTGGTGGACAAACTTCTCACCCATGGCTGGAGAGTTGAGACATCAGTATGAATTCATATGAAGGGTAATAAAGAGATTGATGCTTACATATAGAAATGTTTACACAAATGGACATATGCGTGAGTTAATAATTCACACAGATATATGTCCCCTGAGAGGGCTCAGTAGCCACTTTATCTGAGCAGCAACCTGGACAACTGGTGCACAGATATTGGGTTCTGATGCCATTTTCTAATAAAAGGAAACTGTGTTCCTTGGAGAACTGGCTGAATCTAGGAGCCTGGAAATATGCAAGATGAGGCTGGTTGTATATGCAAAATGGAAATGTGCAAAATGAGCCAGAAAGCAAAGAATTGTTCCCCAAAATCCCATATAGCAGAGCACACCAAACTGACCTAGGATCTAACTGAAAATGCTCACAGTGGCCAAAACTGGAATAATGGGGGGAGGGGAATAAACAAAATATTGGCTTATAGCACAAATTCTAAACTATAAATCCATGAGAGCATTATAATAGAAATACATGCAACATTCATGGAGAGGAATTCCAAATACTTCACATACATACTCTTCCTTCCTGGAAATGATGCATAACTTCCCACCCTTAAGTGTCCTCTGTTGTTTATGACTTCCTCCCAAAGAGTAAAGTGTGGAAAGCGGTAAAGACAGTAACGTGACATTGGGGAAACCTGAGAATCACAACCTCAGCCAGGTGATTAAGGTCAGCTTCAACAGTCAAAAATGACATTGATATTATATACTCTGGATATGATTAGATGAAAATGGCATTTTATTCTGTGGTTTTTCTCCCACAACTCACACCACCCATCTAATCTAGAGTAAACACCAGACAAATCCCTATTGAAGGATATTCTACAAAACAGCTTACCTGTAACGTTCTAAACTGTCAAGGTCATTCAAGACAAGGAAAGTCTGCCACGCTGTCCCAAGCCAAGAGAAAGGTAAAGTGACATGACAACTAAATGCAATATGATAGGCTCAATGGGATCTTGGCACAGTACAAGGACACTGGATATAAATTAGGAAAATGTTGCCCGGCCAGTTTGGCTCAGTGCTTGAGCATCAACCCATGCACCCAGAGGTCGCCGGTTCAATTCCCAGTCAGGGCACATTCCCAGGTTGTGGTGCTGGTCCCCAGGGTGGGGGGCATGGTGGAGGTGTCCAATTGATGTTCTCTCTCATTGATGTTTTTATCTCTCTCCCTGTCCCTCTCCCTTCCTCTCTCTCTAAAAATCAATTAATAAATAAAAAATTTAATTAAGAAAATGTCAACAAAGTATGGAGTTCAGCTTCTTCTGTCTCTCAATTACCACCAGCAAGGAGCTATTGGGGGGCCTCAGGGCCACCAGAACAATTAACCAGATGGAATTAGCACCACAAAGACTTTGAAAATTACATTGTCTTAGGAGCCAGAGCCCCACAAAGGAGGTCAGGATCTGCATGCTAATCCTAAACAAGGTGGCTCCCTTCCAAAATAAAATCTCTAAATAGGCTCCAGGGACTCCTACTATATTGGCCAACCCAGCAGAAAATTACCCATCATAGCAAGAACCGGGAAAATCAAAACCTGAATGAGAAGACATAGGCAAGTGCCACCAACAGAAAGATGAATCAGACATTGCAATTACCTGACCACTAGTTTAGAGCAACCACCATAAATATGCTTCAGTAAACAATGACAAATTCTCTTGATCCAGATAAAAAGTAGAAATCTCAGAGATAAATCGAAGTTATAAAAAACAGCAGATGAAACTTTGGAACTGAAAAAAGAACAGCAACAGAAATATTGAAACATTGCTAAATGGGCTCAAAAGTAGAGTGGACATTATAGAAGTTAGCATAATTGCGCTTGAGGATTGATCAATAGAAACTACCCACACTCAGCAAAAGGGAGGTAATAGACTAGAAAAAAAGAACAGATCCTTAGTCAGGGAATTTCAGAACAATAATATTAATAACAAACGTTCCTAGGGTCCACATGGTCAGAGTCCCAGAAAAAGAGAGTGGAGCTGAAAGAGTATAATAAGAAATGATAGCTTAGATTGTCAAAAATGTGTTGATAATATAAACCTAGAGGGTCTAGGAAATGAGTGAACCACGTTTAGGACAATCCTCAATAAATCTATGCCACGACATATCCTAGTCAATCTTTTATAACTGAACACAAAAACACTGAAAGCAGCGAGACCAAAATGACACAATGATTATGGGGGAACACCCACTTTAGTGACAGTAAATTTGTCATCTGATCATTGGGGCCCATTTAGGAACTGTCACAGCATTATGTAAGTTTTCAAAAACGTACTGTCCCCCTGGATGGTTTGGCTCAGTGGTTGGAATGTCGGCCTATGGACCAAAGAGTCACGGGTTCGATTCTTGTCAAGGGCCCTGGTCGGGGTTGTGTGGGAAGCAACCAATGGATGTGTCCCTCTCACATCAATGTTTCTCTCTCTTTCTCTCTCTCTCTCTCTCTCTCTCTCTCTCTCTCTCTCTCTCTCTCTTCCTCCCTCTCCCTCCCTCCTACTCTATCTGAAAAGCAATGGAAATTGGGGTGAGAATTAAAAAAAAAAAAAAAACGTACTGTCAACCATGAGTTTTGTATCCCACAAAACTATTCTGAATGAATGAAGGAGAAATCAAAGCAATCTCAGGCAAAGGAAAAAGAAAAGGATTTGCCACTAGCAGACCCATGCTGGAAGAATAAAGTAGGTGGTTAAAGCAGAAAGGAAATGATAAAAGGAAGACTCTGGTAATATGCAAAGAAACAAAGTGTAGTAGAAAGAACACACCCATGGGACATCTTTTCCTCATGACTGTAGAAATCGTATCACATGGTTAAAACAAAAATCATGAAACCATTTGCTAATCTAGGTGATTTCCTTTGAAAGCGGAAGAGGCAATGAGACCTATTTGGGAGTGAGGTTTCCACACTTAGATGTAAGTGATGACACTTGATATGGGCAGACTGTCATAAGTCACATATGGATATTGTCAATCCCAGAGCAACCCATGAGAAAATTGAAAGGTCAGCCGAAGGAGGAACACACCTGGGTTCAGGCAAGAGAACTTTATTGGGGAGTTACCTGCCGGGCTGACTCCTAAGGTGGAGTCAGCACCTGTATCTCTAACAGGCAGGGTTATATAGGGGATTTATGGGTGGGGGCTGGCAGCCCTTAGAGGGAGAGGGAAATGTGATTTGGCTACTTGCGTAGATTTAACCGCAAGGAGACCAATGGAGGCCTCACTCCCAGGGTGATTCAACCTGGATGCCTGGGGTAGTGATCTGGAACATTCTGTTTATCAGAATTATTTTCATATATCAAGGGAGGAGGGAGTTGGAGACCTTGGCTGCAACCCAATCATTCCAGTCTTTTGTTATATGGTTGAGGGGCGGTGATCATTCTTCTGTAGCTGCTTCTTGCTGACAAGGGGCGGCGGGTTAAGGGAAGGGGTGGCTGGAGGGTTGACTGGGCACAGGTGGCAGTGGTGAAGTAGGGACGCTTTGGTAGCCGGCTTGGATCAACAGGAGTTCATGGACCATCGGGTTAGTAAAGGCTTTTAAGCGATCCTGGAGGAAGTTAGAAAACAGGCACAGGAGACAGGGTCCAAATGCTAAAACGACAAAAATGAGGGTTTGTGTGGAGCCCTTGATTCCAAGACCCCTCCTGTCTTTCATGGATTCATTGAGCCCGTTCCTTTAATTTTGTTGCTGCGCCTCTAACCAGCCCTGATTGGTTGAGATAAAAGCAACACTGCTCTTCTAGAAAGACACAGATACCCCCTTTTTCTGCCGTTAGGAGGTCTAGGCCTCGGCGATTTTGTAGCGTGACAGCGGCCAGGGAGTCAAGTTGATCTTGGAGTCTCACTAGAGTGAGGCAATTTCTTCTAGGGAGTTCTGGAGGTCTTTGGAGAGAGAGTGAAAGTAAGACAGGGAGATGCCTAGTCCCCCCACCCCCAGGCTCACCGCTGTAGTGATTCCTAGGGCAGCTAGGAGAGGGATTACCTGTACTGCTCATTTGCTCTTTTGCTTGACCAGTAGAGTACTAGGAACTGGAGGAGGCTCATGGGGTGGAACTAGGTTGATGTTTGGGGTGAGATAGACCAGGGTACAAGTTCCTGTCCAGTTAGTTGGGAGGCACATGTAGGTGTTAGTGCCACTCAAAAAGAAAGCTCCTGATTGGGTGACGCAGGCAGAGAGATGAAGAGAGACGCCAAGGTATGTGACCTCAGGGGTTGAAAGCTGGGCCTTTTTGGGTGAAACCCGTTATCTGTGATTGGCTAGGAAATTTAGAAGAATAGCAGTATGCTGGACAGAGAGATCATAGGAGGGGCTGCAAAGAAGGAGATCATCGACATATTAGAGGAAGGTGCTAGGGGAGAGGGGGAGGGTGGCTAAATCTGAGGCTAGAGCCTGACCAAAGAAGTGGGAGCTATCCCTGAAGCCCTGGGGCAGGACTGTCCACGTGAGTTGTTGTGACTGTTGAGTGTCCGGGTCAGTCCAGGTGAAGGCAAACAAGTCCTGAGTATCAGCTTGTAAGGGAATAGTGAAGAATGCATCCTTAAGGTCTAGGACCGTGAAATGGGTAGTTGTCGGAGGGATCTGGGTACTAAGGGGTGAATAAGAAGTACTGCCGCATTAATGATGCAGAGATCCTGGACTAATCTATAAGAGCCATTTGGCTTTTTGATGGGTAGAATGGGAGTATTATAAGGGGAATGGGTGGGTCAAAAGAGGCCTCGACTTAAGAGTTCCCTAATAATGGGTTTCAAGACTTTCTGATGCGTGAGGGATATGGGATATTGAGGCTGGTTGGGGAACTGGGACGGATCCCAGAGCCTAATTTGGACAGGGGTATGATGAGAAGCTACTGATGGTAGGGAGGTGTCCCACACCTTGGGATTCACTATATCAGGAGGCAAGGGTAGATCTATAACAGAGGTAGGCGAGTCGGGCTGGCTGAGGACAAGCAACAAAGCTGATTCTGAGATCGGGAGGTGGAAGGAGAGGGAGGTCCTAAATTTGGAGAGTAGGTCTTGGCCTAGAATAGGCGTAGGCGTAGGGCACCTGGGCAGGAGGAGAAAAAAGTGTGTAAAGGAGACATTATGTATAAGACAAGGCAAAGGATCATGGTGAGCAGGGAAGAGACACGACCATTAACTCCCAACAACAGAGATTTTAGAGGGATGAACAGGACCCGAATATTTGGGTAAGGCAGAGTAAGTGGCCCCCATGTCTATAAGAAATGAGATCGGCTTACCTGCTATTTGGATGGTTACCCTAGGCTTTTCCATGGTGATGTGAATTGGGGCCAATGGCCCTGGGCACCTTCAGTCCTCAGTGGCAAGTCCCAGCAGGCTGGGCAAGGTTAGGTCAGGAGTGGCTGGGGTAAGAGTTGAAGGGGCTGAACCCTCCCTTTGAGGAGAGAGGGAGCAGTCAACCTTCCAGCGTCCCTTTTTCCCGCAGCAAGGGCATGGCCCTGGTGGGGGCCTTGGAGCTGGACAGGCTTTTGCCCAATGACCTTTCTTTTCACATTTGAAGCAGGGCCCTGGTGGAGTCTTATGAGACCCGCTTTGGGGGATGCTTCTCTCGTGGGAGCCTTTTAAGGCAGCCGCAAGCAGCTGGTATTTCGCCTGATCTCTTTGGGCCTTTTCTGCCTTTGCCTGTTCTTCTCGGTTATTATAGACTTTAAAAGCCATACTAAGGAGATCTCATTGAGGGGTTTGAGGACCCTCTTCCACCTTTTTAAGTTTTTTCCAAATATCGGGGGCTGACTGGAAGATAAAATGAGTGTTAAAGACTATAGCCCCCTTGACCGAGTTGGGGTCGATTTTAGTATATTTTAGGAGTACCTCCGTTAGGCGGGCCAAGAATTGGGTTGGATTTTCATCTACCTTTTGTGAAATTTCTCGGAGTTTTTCATAGTTAAGTGCTTCGTGAGTGGCCTTCTGGAGCCCGGTTATTAGGCAGGTGACCATGTGGTTACGAAGGTCTCTGCCAGGTTTACCAACCTGATAGTCCCAGTTGGGGTCTTCCCAGGGAACAGCTGCCGCTCCCACAGGTTTTTTGTTGTCTGCCCTATGGAGGTCATCTGTGTGTGCCTGCGCAGCCAGCCAGACTCGCTCTTTCTCTTCAGGTAGTAAGGTAGAAGAGAGGATAATATAGAGGTCATGCCAGGTCAGGTTGTATGACTGGGTTAGGTATCTAACTCCTTCAAATAAGTGTCTGGGTCAGTGGAGGAGCCTATTCTCTTCTCTACCTGGGACAGGTCTGAGAGGGAGAACGGGATGTGGACTCTAACAATCCCCTCGGCGTCTGCTACTTCTCGGAGGGGGAGGAGAGGTGCCGGAGGGTCCCGAGGGGCCCACCATCCTGTGCTTGAGCGAGTATAAGGGGGATAAGGGAGACCTGGGGAGTCAGGATCTGACTCTGAGCTTGAATGGTCCCCAGATGGCAGGGAGATGTCTCGGGGTGGGGGGTCCTGAGGAGGGACATAGGGAGGAGGAATAGATGGGGCTGATGGTGGGACACTATGATCAGCAGAATCAAAGGGGGGAGGTTCAGAGTCGGCTGGAGGAGGAGGTTTGGAGTGTACTAAAAGAACTTGACATGTAGAGCAGGACTGACACATAGAGGGGCGAGATTGGAGGGTAAAGAAGGCCTGAACGTAGGGGATTTCCAACCATTTGCCATTGCATTGACAGGAGTTATCAAGATCTCGAAGTGTGTTAAAGTCAAAAGTGCCATTTTCGGGCCATTGAGACCTGTTATCTAGCCAGTACTGGGGCCAAGCAGTATTGCAATAAAAGATGAGTTTCTTGGGTTTGACTGCATCTTGAAAACCAAGAGTCAATATTCCGAAGGAGCCATCCCAATGGAGTGTCCTTCGAAGGAAGAGACTGCGAGGTTCCCATGATGTGGAGTTGGAGGCTATAAAGGGTGAGTGTGAGGGTCCCTAGGAGGAGAAGGGCAAAGGGAAGGGGCGTCCCTGTTCCCCTGGCCAATCTCTGAGAGGCGAGAGAGGAGGATCACTCACAAATTGGGTGTCCCTGAATTAGCGAGGATCAGGACCCGAAGGTCGAGAAGGTCTTCCTGGCCTAACGCTAGGACTTTAGAAGACCGAAGCCGACAGGCAGACAAGAGACCCAGACTAGGGGACCCCGTTACTCACCTGTAAGAGGAGAAATCAGGCTGGTGGTGTTTGTAGAGTCGGCAATGGCAGGGGTGGAGAGCCCTGGAGAGAGGGTGTCCTCTCGGCAGGTCCAGGAGGGGTGGCCAGGAGGCGGATCAAGCCTGGGGGGAGAGTAAAGGGAGAGAAGGGTGATCCAGCAGGTCCTGGCAGGCACCCATCCCGGGTTTCGGCACCAAGATAAAAGGTCCGCCAAAGGAGGAACACACCTGGGTTCAGGCAAGAGAACTTATTGGAGAGTTACCTGCCAGGCCTAAGGCAGGATCAGCGCCTGTATCTCTAACAGGCAGGGTTATATAGGGGATTTATGGATCGGGGGCTGGCAACCCTTAGCAGTGGTTCTCAACCTTCCTAATGCCGCGACCCTTTAATACAGTTCCTCATGTTGTGATGACCCCAAACCATAAAATTATTTTCGTTGCTACTTCATAACTGTAATTTTTCTACTGTTATGAATTGCCATCGGAAATATGTGTTTTCCGATGGTCTTAGGTGACCCCTGTGAAAGGGTCGTTTGATCCCTGAAAGGGGGTGCGACCACAGGTTGAGAAATGTGATTTGGCTGCTTGCATAGGTATAACCACAAGGAGACCAAGTGGGGGCTCCACTCCCAGGTTGATTCAACCTGGATGCCTGGGGTAGTGATCTGGAACATCCTGTTTATCAGAATTATTTTCATATATCAAAGGAGGAGGGAGTTGGAGAACTTGGCTGCAACCCAATCAAAAACCTCCAAGGCAAAACACTCCAAAACACCACAAAAATCAAGATGGAACCCTCTAGTATTCAATGTAAGGCACGAATGCTAACTGACTAAATACGTCAATTCAAAGGCAGAAATGGACAGGGTCTGTAAGACCCACAACAACACCACACAATGTTTCTATGAAAATCACTTCAATTTCAAGGATCCAGATACATTAAATGGCAAAAGGTGGGAAAACGTCATATGTAAACATCAATTAAACAGAAGTAGCTCTATTAACTCCAAGAGGTAGACTTCATCACAAAGAAGGTTAGAGAGATTAAAACAAAGCATTATATAACAACAAAAGAATCCATCTTTCAAGAAGAGTCTTCCTTGAACCCCCCTCTGCACCCCTCCCATTGGTGGGTGTGGGCCTCTCACTGTGTTCCAGAGCCCTCTGTACTTATCCCAGCCATGGCAAACTTCACCCTGTGTTAGTTACTATATTTTTGTATAACTGAGCCTAATAGATTGTAAGTGCTTTGGAAACCTGATCCATGCCCGCGCACATGCTCAGAGTCCAGCACAGTAGCTGGTATCCAGCAGGTGCTCAGTAACAACCTGCCGTAAGACTGAATTCAGGCCAGTAGAGGTTGTTTGGATAGGGTCAAGAGAAGGGTCTCTGTACATCCTATTCAACAATGGCCAGTCGGGAGGATGTAATGAGGCTGCTCAGCAACTTACTAGGGAACCAGGCGTGGTGGGCACAGGCCAGGAAGGCTGCAGGCACAAGGGCAGAATGAGGAGCAGTGCCAGGGCTCAGCCCAGAGGCGAAAGAGGCATGGGGATCCTGCCTATGAAGTCCTGGAGGCCAAGGGCACGAGGTGCTCACCTGTCCAACTCCTGGTGTGGAGCCACTTGGCGGGGAGGAGACCTGTGGAGGCCAGGAGGGCTCTAGCAAGGCTGAGGCGGCCAGCTTGGGAAATGGGATCCAAAGGTCCGCTGCCATCCCTGAAGTGGCTCGCGCCAACCTTGTCCCCCAGTAAGATGGAGCTCAGCGCGCAGCCAAAGCACTGAGGGAGGTTATGGAAGCAGCTGGACTCCACCACCTTCCTGCTGGACACCTTCGGGTTCCCAGGCCTGGTGCAGTACAACAGGGGCTGCCACTGCAGCGAGGTTCAACTGGAGCCTGGTCCCCGACAAACTGTGCCTTCTGGATCTCAGCTGCTGGCGGCGCAGGAAGAACCAGCACCGCCTCTACCTGGGCTCTGTGCTCCTGCTGCGTGCCCTGAGCATCAGTAAGTATCCACCGCACTGAACCCGGCGCTGCACAGCTCCTGCAGCAGGTGCAGGGAGCAGAGTTTACAGGCATCTGTCCGTGCGCAGGTGTTTACTGCATTGATCCGTACTGACTGGACCCGGGCACTGTGAGTGGTTTGTTAGACGGGGCTGGAAGGTGGCCAAGTAGGAGCACAAGACCCTCCAGAACATGTCCACCAAGGGGCGCTGCCTCCTTTCCTCAAGAGGGGCAGGGACTGGGGCTATTGTGTTTCTGGACTGGTGAACCTGTCACGTTGCTCCAACCTGCTACCCCTTCCCTTTCAGTGTTTTTCTACGGACTTGCCTCTGGTCAGAAAACTGAGTACAGGTCTGTGTGTGCACAGTGTTGATCTATGATTCCCAGGAGCAAGTGGGGTCTCCAGTTTCTCATCTGGGCTTCTAACTCACTTACACTGGCAACTCTTCATATAGTTCCTAAGAATCCTTTGCAGGTTATTCAGAGGGGCTGTTGTGGTGAGATTGTGAACCGGACTGTGTTTCACAGCCCCATCTCCTAGGTGAGACCCCTAAGTCCAAACAGTTTTGTAAACATTAATTAGGATGTTTTCTGTTGGTTATATTTAAGGAGGTACTCACAGTTTTGCTCTTTAGAGATACAAATTATTTTAGCCATATTTTTTGGTGTGTGTGTGTGTGTGTGTGTGTGTGTGTGTGTGTGATCAGTATAAGATCGGTATTACCTCATTGCGCCTATTTTACAAATGGTGTCATTTTCCTTGGTTTTGTTGTAGAAACTGTCCTTGGGTAGGGGGATGGGGAGACAGAAGAATGAGAATGAGGTCTGTGCATCATATGCCCTGTTTGATGTTTTGAGATTCCTAGCTTGTGCATGTGTAAAGTATTCAGAAAAGAGTGCTCAGAACGAGATACTTAACAAGTAGAAAACTATATATTTCTTTGTTTTATACTACAAAACCACTATTAATCAATATATTATTTCTTGATACTTGAAATTTTATCAAGCGGTACGTGCTGGGTGTCTTTTCATGTCAATTTAATGGCTTCATAGAATTAAGAAATGTGAACCTCTCATAACTTAATTAACCCACCTCTTCTGATGGATGTTTAGCTGTTTTCCACATTTTCACTCTAATAGGAATAGTATTTCAAAGGAGTAAAATACAAATAAATATCCTCAGTGCTGTGTCACTTTGGGTAAAAGTGCCTGGACCTCTTTACATTTGTTTTTGTCTGGCTTCAGTCTCCCTTTTGCACACACGTGTCATTAGATGTGCATACAAGATGCACTGAATATTTAACTTGACTTACCTAGTCAACCAGTTAGAATCCATCCAAGCAGGTGAGTGTTTCCATGTATATTGCAGATAACATGACTCTGCCATAACACAGAGAAACTATCAGCCTTCAATCTCTACCCCTCATTTCCCATCACCCCCCACCCCAAGGTAGAGGGAAGGAATTCATAACCTAATTTCTCTAGCATGTGCCCCTGCTCCCCAACCTTTCTCCTCTATTTTTTGGAATAGCTTGTCCCATCTAGAAGTGGAGTTGAGGTAGAAAAGAGGGAGTTGTAAGGAGAACATGGACATGCATGTATGCCCAAGGGCACTCAGTCATCCTGGGGGTCAGGAAACACCAAAATGCACTGAGAGTCACACCTATGTGACATCCCATTGCATGGATAGAATCCAGAAAGATCAAGAGAGAAAATGGCTCAAGACTTTACGCTCTTACTATGTCAGTGTTGCTGTACAAAGAAATATATGTATATATGTGTGTGTATGTATATATGTATGTGTGTATATATACATACACATACATTCCTATATATTCACATTCACACACACATACATAAGGAATTTCTCTTATTCTAAGAGTAGCTTTTCTTTCAAAGTTAATACTGAGTATTTTCTGCTTCGCTATGCAATGCAAATCATTCATGAGTTCATTTGGTTTAAAACCTATCTTCAACATATATGCATACCCCATGGACACAGACAATTGTTTGGTGAAGGCCAAGGGAGGGTGAGACAGAGTTGGGTGGAGGTGGGAGGGGATCACCTGCAATAATGTAATGTTAAAATTTCTTAATTAAAAATAAATGAAATAAAACCTATGTTCAATAGTCTGGCTGGTGTGTCTCAGTTGTTGAGCGTCGACCCATGCACCAAGAGGTTGCCGGTTTGATTCTCGGTCAGGACACATGCCCAGATTGTGGGTCCGATCCCCAGTGGGGGGCATGCAAGAGGTGGCCAATTGATGTTCTCTCTCATCGATATTTCTATCTCACTCTCCCTCTCACTTCCTCTCTCTCTAAAAAATCAATAACGGAAAAAAAAATTTTTTTTAAGGTTTCAGATAGCATGGTCCCCTGAAATAAAATTTATGGGTCCTAGGCTGGTTTCCGTATGTGAGAATGCAGGTAGGAAACTGTTGTGCTGGGAGAAGAGTGCTGGGACCTGAAGCTGGACAAGCTACAGAAAAAAGGGGATGACCTCTCAGCTGTCTGGGTACAGAAAATTGGAGACAAAGAGAGGTGATGAGCCGCTTAGGCCCAGTGAGGAATGCTGGGAAAAGGACAGGGGCATTTCAAGGTGTCTTTAGAAGGTTTGGCACAAGTTGGGCGATGTCCACTGCTTGTCCCCGACCTAAAAGGGGCTCAACGTTACTTCATGTGTTAGCTGACTTTTTTATTTCATAAAAAATATATACTTAAAAACTATATATGAAATGTTTATCCATGCAACATTAAAGTCATCATGGACACTGACAGTAGTCTGTGTGCCATGCTTTAGGAATCTCTTACTTCAAGGAAGGAACAAGCACTTGGTATTTAGGCCTGAGCTGAAATCCCAACTTTCCACCTACTACTGTCTGGCTTTGTAAAATCTGTAAATGTCCACACTCACCGTCATTGCATGGATTCAGTGAGGTGATGCGTGCAATCTCCTACTGCACTGACTGACAGCCAGCAAGCCCACAATAAGTGGCTATGGTTATTGCCCTTATTACATCAGGGCTTTGAGAAACAGAACCAATGATCATAATTGTACATAGATCTGGAACCAAGACACTTTCATTTACACCTCCTTTTGTTCCTGTCTCCCACTCCTTGCTTCAAGGCCTTCTAACCATGTCTCCAGCCATCCACTCAGATGTCACCTTCACCGCTCTGGAAACACTGGTCAGTGCTTGGAGGCCAGGTTATTTTGTGTGTGTTTCTTGCCAATCTCAGCCTATTGGTAACCAATGTTTTGGTTGGACTGGCACTAGTAATCCTTATGATGGCAAGATACCCTCAGGAAAAACCATCAGGAATCTGAGATGATAAAGATTTTTTGCTTTAAAGACCTGGAGATGACAAAACACACCTGGGGCCACACAGCGATGAGAGAGAGAGAGAGAGAGAGAGAGAGAGAGAGAGAGAGAGAGAGAGAGAGAGAGAGAGAGAAAGACAGAGAGAGAGACTGAGAGAGAGAGTCACTGAGTCAGAGAGAGAGAGAAAGTACACTAGGTAGGGCCTGGAGTTCTGTTTTTAGTGTATTCGGGGTGGGGCCCAAGGGTTTCACTGACTGCCTCTTAATTGATGAATGTAAAACACAAGAGCATGAGTTTAAGAGTAAGAAGGGAATAAAATTAGCTGAAATGATTAGTTTTGAAATCAACCCAAATTTCTAAAATGAAGGAGATTTCTGTTGGGGGATGGGGGTGCCTGGCTCTTTATCTAATCCTGTAGCTACCCCTGTGTTTATTGGAGATAGCCATCTTGGAAATGGATGCCTCATGGACATGGATTCCTAGGGCAATGAAAGCTTGTCAGGCCCTTGAATTATCAAGAGGAAAATAATATCAGGGCTTACAGCAGAGTCTCCCTATGAATTTGAAGGAAGTGATTTGTATTTGACAACTACATTAATGTGTGCTTTGAGATTCTTGATTCTGTCAATGTAATCCTGAACCACATGTTTGCCTTTCACCAACAGGGGCTTTAGGAACAAAGCAAAGACCATTTGGCCACAACTAGGAGGTAAGTGGTCAGGATCAGAAAAGACTCCTCTCAGAGGAAATGATAATGAAGTAGATGCTATGCTCCCCAATTTACACAGGAGGAGACTGAGGGTCAGAGATATTATGGAACTTGCTCAAGGACACACAGCAAGGCAATGTTGGGGCCAGTTGTCAACCCCTGGTTTGTCTGGCCCCAGTGCAAGGACACTTTACATTACTCATAGCTCACTCTTATGACCATATCACCTGTTTTCATTCCAGCTACAAGTTACCCTTACTGGGGCACTGCTTCCTTAAATCAAAAGAATATATATTATTAAATTAGTTTTATTTTTGTAATCCTCAACTAAGGATATGTTTATTGATTTTAGAGGGGAAGAGAGAGAGAAAGAGTGAGAGAGAGAGATGGAAACATTGATGTGAGAGAGAACACCCATCGGTTGCCTTCCATAGGTGCAGCCATCGAACCTGAAACCAATGTATGTGCCCTGACCAGGAATCAAACCACAAACTTTTGGTATATTGGATGATGCTCCAACGAACTGAGCCATACCGGCCAGGGCTTGAAAATATTTAAAAACTCTGCGATATACATTATTAGGATAAGCTACATAGTTTGTGAGGTCCAGGGAAAAATGAAAAGAAATGAGAAATAGGACAGTATTTTCCTCCATTTCCCTTCCAAAGAAATTGCTAATTTATTGGTTACCCTATTCTAATCCTTGAGGTGTAACACGGAATTAACAGAATTTACTTAGTTTAACATGTACCACCCACTTTAATCTTTACCATAACCTAGGAGGCATGCCCTCTTACTGAGCCTAATTGACAAATGAGGAAACCTAGGATCCCAGACTCAGTAACTTGTCCAGGAACACACAGTGACTACATAGGAAAAGTAGAATTCTGACTCCAGAGCCAAGTTCGACTGGCAATGAGATCTCAAGTCACAAAGTTGCTCTGAGCCTCTATTTCCACATCTGTAAGGTGGGCATAAATATAGGCCCTCTGAACTGAGGTTGGGAGACTTGATGCAGTTAAAAAGATCTTTCTTGTTCTAGTCTTTGGACATCTGTGGAATTATTCAAGGAGAAGTGAGGACAAGTTTTAGAAAATATTTGCCAGAATTATTTCTTTCAGTTCCCACATTTTTAATGCAAGGCCCAAAATAATTTGTTTTCTGAGTTCTTTCCTGAGTTTATTTTTGTCTCCTTTTCAGTCTGTTAGTGCAGATGATAAATTCCTTTGTGCTCTTTTAAGGGCTACCAAGGGGTGACTAAAGACACTGTTTACCATCAGACATTGGGGCAACGCCTAAGCGGAGGTAGCACAATGTCAAGGAGTAAGGATACTAGGTGATGGGGAATCTGGGAAGATGGTGGCAGTGGTGGCTGCAAGTGTTTCAATCTGACCATGTAAAGAGACTCCAATTAAATAGCAAAAACCAAACCAAAAATGTATTTATAACATTTACCACAAACTCACATTATAAGTTATCCGCCAAATCCCCAAATTTAAGTGGATAGGGACAAACTACAAACACTTTCGCCTCAATAAAAAACCATAATACATTATAAGAATAAAGCCAACATTTTAATTTTATTCTTCAAAGACTGAATATATAACAGGCAACCTTGAAAAGGGGGATCTCAACTCTGGGGCAAATGCAGGCCCTTTTTAGGGAGAAAAGGGCCTGGAATCAAGGGCCAAGAGCAGGTAAGTGCTAGGTGGGGGGGTCAGGTCTAGGAGGGTTCCAAACACATAACCTTGGTTGCTGGCTCACAGAACTCTTGGAAACCTCACAGGTGACCACAGAGCAGGCAGCCATTCATCCCAGTGGGAGGATGTTGATTTCTCCTGGGTATCATGAGGAAGCCCATGGAGGCTCACAGCTCAGGAGTGACAGGGGGGAAAGACATGCTCTCTGTTTCAGCCTGTTCTCCTGCAGAGGCAGGCTCAGAGCATGCACCTCCAGCAGCAAGGCCCAACTAAGGCTACCAGGGCTAGGAGTGGAGATGGAGGCCAGGCCACGAAAATTTGGGGAAGATTAAGAGGAGCTGTGGCCAGAAAAATTAGTCGGGGGAGAGGAGGGGCCCTGGGCAAGAAACTCATGGCTGGAGGGGCAGGGCGCTGGGGCCTAGGGGGAGGTAGAGAAGGTGGAAGAGGAAGAGGAGGATGAGGGGGAGTTTAGGGAGGAGGAGGAAGAACTTTCACCAAACTGCCCAGGGCAAGGTAAGAGCCTACCAGGAGGTGAGGGTGAGGAGGCACGCATACGGACTGCATGCCAACGCTGCTGGGAAGGAGGGCTTGGGGTCTCAGCAACAGGAGAGCTTGAGCTGCTCTGGTCAGCATGCCCAGAGAGAGAGGAGCAGCTGCCAGGGGATGATCTTCTCCAGAAGCGGGGTCTCTTGGAGACAAAGCCTGCAGTGCTGCTGCTGCTACTGCTGCTGATGCTGCTGATGCTGCTGCTGGTGATGCTGCTGCTAGAGGAGGCAGGGCTTCCTGGGCTGCTGAGGGGCTGGAGCGCAGGGCTTGGCCCAGATGCACAGCTATGGGTAGGAGAGCCTGGCTCAAAAGCAGAGCATTGGAGAGCACTGGATGACCTGGGAGCCTGGCGGCGGTGGCGGCTGTGGCGGCGGCGGCGGCGGCGGCGGCGGCGAGCAGGACCTGGTATGGATCCATAGCTCTGAAGAGCTGCACCCAACCCGGATGCCTGGTTACTGACATCCAAACGTGGCCTCGCGGCTGCATGGCAGCTGGGTGCGGGGTCTGGCGCAGATAAAGGGCGGCGGACAGCAGGGCCTTGCAGGGTGGCACGGCTTCTCCGGGCAGGGCCTGGAGTTGAGGGCAGGGCCTGGCTTCGGAGGTCAGGGCCTGGCTGAGAAGCGTGACTCCCAGGAGAAGCCCGAGGGGCCTGGCGGCCGAGGCTGCTGAGCCAAGCCCTCGGAGATGATGGCGGCAAAGGCACGGACCTCTGGGACGCGGGAGCCTCTGGAAACAGACAGAGCCCTGTGAGCTGCTGAGCCTGGGCAGCCTTCTTGAGGCTGCGACGCTTCTGCCCACGGCCACTCTCTGGGCCGTGGTGGGGGTCGGACGCCCGCAGCCCTGGCCCGCGCCCCATCCTCTTGCCCTGTGGCGGCCTCGCCGCCCGCGTGTTCGGTCTGGAGACCTGGGCCCGTCTCGGGCCTCACAGCTCAGCTCTGTGTGGGGACTCGGGCCGCCCTGGAGCTCAGGACGCCCGCTTTCCTGCGCCCGGGACATGGGGGGCGGCCCCGGGTCCTCCGCAGCGAGGGAAATGGCGCCGGGGACCGCCATGGCGCAGGAAGAGGCACCAGCAGTGCCACAGCCTAGGGCGCCCCCACCCCATGGAGACATGGTGCTCCAGACTATGGGTATAGAGGCGGCCTGATCCCTGTGGCCCGGCCTGAGGGCGTCTCCAGGGGCAGGGACTAATTCATTCTTTTGCCCTGGGGACAACTTACCCTGCGGCTGCTTCTGCTCGTCCTCGAAACAAGACTGGGTGGCCATGGTGACAAGTTCTCCTCAGAAACACGAGAGCGAGGCTGCAGACAGACGCCGCATGCCTAGAGCAGGAGCTGGCAGAGTAGGGGGTGGGCGTGGCCCTGCTGAGTCCCCGCTCTGATTGGTCAGCTAGAGCCACGTCACTAACGAATTCTCAGAGCGCGGCAACCCAGCTAGGTCTGGCGTCGAGGGACCTGGCGAGTGTGCTCCACGGCCCCTGGGCTCGGCCCACAGATTCAGTGCCGTGAATTGCATATTTTTCCCTGGCCCCTAGTGGGTGTGCATCGAGGGAGGGGCCAGGGGCCCAGAGGCTGTCCTCATAAACAGTTCGAGTCGCCCCACACCAGCTTAACCAACCTGGCCGCTCAACCACAAGCCGTGGCTTATAAGAAATACCACACGGGCCGACAGGAGATATCCCTGAGCCAGGTGTCCCTCCTGGAATCTGGTTAGGACGCTGGGTCCTGCGTGACACACAGAGGACGGTCCTAGACCTCCTCCGGTCATCTGGATGACCCCACGCGGGGTCTGTCTGGAGAGCAGTCTGAGGGCAACAAAAGGGGTGGGGCCCACACTGTCTTGGCTCCAGATGTTCAGCACTGCTGCCTAGCGCCAGGGTGGGGTGCTGGGCTGAGCTTCCCAGTAAGAGACTTCCCCCACTTATGTCCCGAATGGCCTGGGATTCCGGATGATACTGTCCTTAAATATGCACCATTATTTGTGTGGGCTGCGTAGTAATCCGCTGCTGAACGTCCATCCACTTACTCGGCCTACTCTCTTACTCCTGTTACTATAACTACGCTGTCGTGCACAGGCTTGACCTTCCATACGTGGACACCGCTTTGTAATCAATGGGACGCAAGGGCTGCCTGGTCAGCGCCCAAACTGAAGAGCAAATGTGGGAGAGCTGGCACCTAAATTCTCACCCACCCATGAGCAAGTACTAGAACTCTTCATTTACGTGTTAGTAGAAACGCCAGTCTCATATATCTCACAGTTTATTACATTTCATGAAATGGAATCACAATCCATAGATATTTTGTGGTAAATCGCTTGTAGTTTGTACAACACATCACTGACAGGCACATACTGATTACTAAACATTGTTCCTATCCTCAGTTGTGTCCTGGTTATGCATAAATTCCTAGAAAAGGAAAGTCTTGGTACAGGCCATGCAGTCTTGTAAATTTTCATTAGAATATTAGCAGGTTGTTCTCTTGTAAGTCACTGTCCTACCAATTGTGGCTGAATGCACTGGGATATTTATTGGACCAGATGAGAACCTGCAGTGAAACACAATGCAAGATGAACTGTAATAGTATTGCGAGTGTTAAATAATGAGGAATGGAAAATAGATTTGAAATGTAGTGCAGAAACTGATGATATAGAGACTGGCTGCAGTGGACACTGGAATGAAACAGAGAATAAAATGTGGACTTGAACAGGATATGGAATGGAAATTGAGTGGGATGGAAACTGAAAAGGAATGTGATGGAAAGAGGAGTGCAAATAAATATCTAAAGGCATATGGAATAAAAATGTATATGATGTTATATGAGAAAAGGAATGGCACAGAATGTGCAGTGAAATAGTGGATGACCTTGAATGAAGAAAGAATGAATAGAATGCATTCCAGCCATCTACCACTTCCAAATTAGTGTCATGGAACAATGACCATTGAATCATCATCATGTACCAGGTCTGTAGACCTGGTATCAGACAGGGCAGAGTGGGAATGGCTTGTGTCTATTCAACAATGAACTTGTGTGAGGCCTCAGAAGGGAACACTTGATTGGCTGTGAGGTCATGAGGGAAGGAAACCAATCACTGATGACTCTTAGACTTTGTCCATTGTATCTTGCTGGAATTGGCCAGACTTGAAGATTGAGGACACACAGCGGATCAGTGATCATTGTGGGGAAAAACATTCTGGAAGAGCAAATTTTGTTTGCCTCATCGTTTCTATTCTGAATGGTTTCATTGAGCATAGATTACTCTTATATTCAGTATAATTCAGCTATTTCCATTTTAGAAAGCAACTAATTTTTAATGTTGAATAATGTTTTAATCTGTTGTAAATTTTCATATGCTACCGGATGGTGTTATACAGGCATAGAACCTTACCAGATGGAAATTTGACAAGACATATAAAAAGTCACAAACAGGAATACCATTGAATACTATAATTTCTCTTCTTGGCATTGAGTCTGAAGACACTATATACTTCCCCAATATTATATTGTCTAAAGTTACTATGTTCATGTCATTTGTTTTTCAAAATTTGAAACCACCTGAATTTATAGCTGGATACTGTATTTCTTTAGAATAATCTTATGAAAATTTTATAGGCTGTTTTTGAATTACTAGTAATGCTGTTTGAAAATGACTATGTTATGCAAATAGAAAGTATATATGCAATATAATGATGTGTATTTACTTCCATCCATCTTTACATGCACCTAGCATTCTATGTATATTAAAATCTCATACACTGTATAGCAATGGTGCTCCCTCAGGGGCGTTTTGCCCTCCACGGGACACTTGGCAATGTTTGCAGATATATTTGATGGTCACAAGTGTGGAGAGGGTAGGTACTACTGAAATCGGGTGGATCAAAACTTCAAATGATACCTAAATTCCCTGAATGCACAAAGCAGCCTCTTAATACAAAAAGTTATCTGGTCCAACGTGGCAGTAATATCCAGGATGGCAAAGCAGATGGTAAAGCATTGAGATGATTTGGAATTGTTTAAAATGTAATTTAAATTAGAGGCAATTGTACTGGTGATCAATAAATACTATTAAACATTTGATATGTGTTTGTGTTCAACTTTCTGTGGTAATTTTGTATGTTCACGAGAAGGCTATGTGTGAATTAAATTACTTCATTTAAAGAGTTCAGATTCCAAAATGGCAGCGGAGCCCTGGCCGGTGTGGCTCAGCGGTTAGAGCGTCTGCCTGCGGTCCAGAGAGACCCGGGTTCGGTTCCCGCTAGGGGCACGTACCTCGGTTGCGGTTTGTCCCCGGTCCTGGTTGGGTCGTGTGGGTAGCAGCCACTCGATGTGTCCCTTTCACGTCGATGTTTCTCTCTCTTCCTCTCTCTCCCTCCCACTCTATCTGAACAAAAAATGGAAAAATGTCCTCGGGTGAGGATTAAGAAAAAAAAAATGGCAGCGGAGTGAATGGAAGCTACACAGAACATCTCCCAGTAACAAACTGGAATTACAACTAAAATAAAGACAAATTGTTGGGAAAAACCTACAGAAAAGAAGCTGGAGAGGATCCGTATAACCAGGGACAGAAAGAGAACACTAAATTGAGCCTGGTAGAAACTATAGAGGTGTGAGAGGGCAGGCTGGGAGCCCTTGGAGAGCAGCTAATTTAGCTATGAGCAGTCCCCTCAGCATAAAATCTCAACCCGGCTCCACAGTGCACAGGGCTTGGACAGAGCACTAAATTAGCTACAAACACTCACGTTGGGTTGCAGCAGAGGAAGGGCAGATGGACTGGAACTATGTGGAGATACTTGGGAGCTTGGAAAGCTGGGAGGGCAATGGGAGTTTTATGGTCAATCACTCCCTTACAGGACAGTAGCTATCTTATTCAAAGAACCCCTTCCCAGAGCCCCAGAGAGAAGCCACAACCCCTCCCTCAGGAATTTAACACCACTGGGCCAGCCAGAGAAATGCAAATTGAGGCTCATTAATAGCCAGCAAGCATCTGCCCCACCCACTGGAAATCCTCTTACCCTGAACACCTGAGGGATTTTTTCATTCAGTTGCTGGCTAAAACCGAGGGCTCATCAAGTAACTTAGACTAATAGCCTCCAGGCAAAAAGCCAAAGATAACTGAACCTTTCCTGGGCTTGCAAATCTACCCAGGAAAGTAAGACTTTACAGTGGTGTTTAACGTGGGTCCTCCCACACTCATCCAAACCCACTAGAGGGAGTCACAACCAGTGGACATCATCACTCACAGGGAAAATTTGGAAGTCTCCAAAACCCACTGAAACAAATGAAAATGAACACACAACAACATAAAATCTAAGGCACGCAGCAAAAATAGTCCTGAGAGGGAAATGCATCACACTACAGGCCTACCTCAGGAAACAAGAAAAATTTCTAACTGTCTATCTAACCTCACAACTTAAAGAACTAGAAAGCAAACAAAAAGGAAAACCCAGAGCAAGTAAAAGAAAAGGAATAGTTAAGATCAGGGCCATAATAAATGACATAGAGACTAAAAGAACAATTCCAAGGATCAATGAAACAACGAACTGGTTCTTTGAAAAGATAAACAAGATTGGTGGACCCTTAGGTAGACTCACCAAGAAACAAAGAGGGAGGACCCAAATGAACAAAATCAGAAACGAAATAGGACAAGCATCAACTAACACCACAGAAATACAAAGGATCGTTAACAAATACTATGAGCATTTATACACCAACAAATAGGACAATGTAGGCAAAATGGACAAATTTCTAGAAACACAGAGTTTCCCAAAACTGAAGTGGGAAGAGATAGGAAACTTGAATAAACAAATAACAACTAAGGAAATTGAAGATGTAATCAAGAATCTCCCAGCAAACAAAAGCCCAGGCCTGGATAGCTTCATGGTGGAGTTTTACCGAACATTCAAAGAAGAACTAACACCCATTCTCCTCAAACTATTCCAAAAAAATTCAAGAAGGAAGACTTCCAAACTCGTTTTATGAGGCCAGCATAATTCAAATTCCAAAACCAAATAAAGAAACTACAAAGAAAGAAAACTACAGGCCAATATCCCTGATGAACATAGATGCCAAAACACTTAACAAAATATTAGCAAATCGGATCCAGCAATACATTAAAAAAAGTATTCACCATGACCAAATGGGATTCATTCCAGGGATGTAAGGCTGGTACAATATTTGCAAATCAATAAATGTGATACACCACATAAACAAAATGAAAGATAAAACCATATGATCATATCAATAGATGCTGTAAAGCATTTGACAAAATCTGGCACCCATTTCTGATAAAAAACACTCAGCAATGTGGGAATAGAGAGATAATATCTCGACACAATAAAGGCCATATATGAAAAACCTACAGCCAACATCATACTCAATGGGCAAAAACTAAAAACATTTCCCTTAAGAACAGGAACAAGGCAGGGATGCCTACTTTCATCACTCTTATTGATCATAGTACTGGAAGTCTTAGCCACAGGAATTAGACAAGAAAGAAAAATAAAAGGGATCCAAATTGGAAAGGAGGATATGAAACTGTCATTATTCGCAGATGACATGATATTATACATGGAAAATCCTAAAGACTCCATCAAAAATCTACCAGAGCTAATAAATGAATTTGGCAAAGTGGCAAGATACAAAATTAACATCAAGAAATCAGTGGCTTTCTCATACACCAATAATGATCTCACTGAAAGAAAAACTTCAAAAATAATCCCATTTACCATTGCAGCAAAAAAAACAAGATACCTAGGAATAAACTTAACCAAAGAAGTAAAGGACCTCTTCACAGAAAACTACAGGTCATTGAAAAAAGAAATTGAGGAGGATATAAAAAAGTGGAAGCATACAATTTGGTCATGGATTGGAAGAATTAACATAATTAAAATGTCCATACTACCCAAAGCAATTTATAGATTCAATGCAATCCCCATCAACATACCAACGTCATATTTCACAGAACTAGAACAAATACTCCAAAAGTTTACATGGAACCAAAAAAGACCCAGAATAGCCAAAGCAATCTTTAAAAAGAAGAACAAAGTAGGAGGGATCACAATACCAGATGTCAGGTTATACTACAAAGCTACTGTAATCAAAACAGCCTGGTACTGGCACAAGAACAGGCATATAGATCAATGGAACAGAACAGAGAACCCAGAAATTTACACAAGACAATATGCTCAATTAATATTTGACAAAGGTGGCAAGAGCATACAGTGGATTCAAGACAGCCTCTTCAATAAATGGTGTTGGGAAAATTGGACAGCTACATGCAAAAGAATAAAGCTAGACCACCAACTTACACCATACACAAGAATAAACTCAAAATGGATAATAGATTTAAATGTGACTCGTGAATCCATAAAAATTCTAGAAGAAAATGTAGGCAACAAAATTTCAGACATCACACGCAGCAGAATTTTCACTGATACAATGCCTAAGGCAAGAGAAACAAAGGAAGAAATGAACACATTGGACTACATCAAACTCAAAAGCTTCTGCACAGCAAAAGAAACAACCATCAAAATGGAAACGGAGCCCACTACTATATGGGAGAGTGTAATTGCCAATGATACATCAGATACAGTCGGCCCTCATTTATCGCGGTTAATCAGTTCCAGTCTCTACTGCGATAAATGAATTACCGCAAAGTAGGATTCTTTATTTATAAATCGAATATTTTCACAGTTAGAGCATAGAAAACCTGTTTACGACCTTCTAAATACATTTTTTAACATTATTAGAGCCCTGTAGACATGAAATAACACCCTTTAGTCACCATTGCACATGTATTACCCAATATATTAGACAAAATAAGAGAAAATAAGACATATTAGATGTTACAAATATCATATTATTATTGTACATTTAATTACACACACACACAGTTCTTACACACAACCACTAACCTATGAAAATAGTGCAACTTGTTCGATGATGAAGCGATGAAGATGAAGAGATGTACTGCACAGCAAAGAAGAGCAAGGTTACTGCTCCTCTGAAGGTGCAACTTCAGTAGGAGAGTCTTCAGGTGGTGCAGTATCTTCAGCAGGTGCGTCGTCGTCTTCTTCTGCTGAAGGAGTACTAGGAGTAGGCAGTGTGTGTCTGGATGAGCGGCTGAAGAACATCGTGATAGGCAGTTGCTGGTGCTGTCTTTTCATATGCGTGAGGAGGCTTTTGTGGGGTTCTATTGCTCCATCAAGTGCATTCCAGAACCAAAATGCATGCATCATTTGTGGGTCCCATTCGCCAATCGTGTCCTGTACTACCTTAATAGTTCTCATGACTTGCAAGAGACGCTCAAGTGTAAGGCCAACTTCCTCCTCCTGACCCCCAGGAACCTCTGGCTGCTCTTCTTCCTCCTCACTCACAGACTTAGTCATCTCCCCCAGATCCTCGTCAGTTAAGGGATCCGAATGTGTCTCCAGCAGCGCATCCACATCATTGCGGGTCATATCTGCGAAACCTTCTCCTCCCAGCATCCGGGCTAGCCTAACTGCCATATCCACTGCCGAGTTGCTTATATCCTCTGGGGTGAATCCTCTGTAGTCGTGGACAATTTCAGGCCACAACATCTTCCAGCTGGCCATCACAGTCTCTGTCTTTATGTCCTTCAACGCAGCCTGGATGTTCTTCAGACAGGTCGTGATGGTATACTGACTTCAGCAAGAAGTTCTCCTCAAGGTCCATGCCTTCGATGAGGTGCTGCAGGGTGTTTCACGAGTAGAGGGCCTTGAATGCTCGAATAACGCCTTGATCCATGGGCTGGATCAGCGAAGTAGTGTTGGGAGGAAGGAACTGGATCCACACACCGTTGTAGGATTGGTCTTGCGCATGACCTCCAGCATTGTCCAGGAGGAGAAGGACATTAAACTCGAGTCCCTTCTCTGTGAGATACAGCTCGACTTGGGGGATGACGCACTTGTGGAACCAGTCCGATGACAGCTGCTTCGTGATCCAGCCCTTGTCGTTGTGCATCCAATGCACTGGCAGCAGGTTTTTGTTTTTATTCTTCAGGGCCTTAGGGTTCTCGGTCTTGTAGATAAGGGCAGGCTTGAGCAAAAATCCCTCAGCATTTCCACACATAGTGATAGTCACGCGATCCTTATACGCCTTGAAGTCATGGACCTTGGCCTCATCCTTGAAAATGAAAGTCCGGGAAGGCATTCTTTTCCAGAACAGTCCTGTTTCGTCCATATTGAACACCTGTTCTGGATGATACTTGCCCTACTCAAGGATCTTCTGGAACGTGTTGTTCACGTAGTCCTCTGCTGCAGGCTGGTCAGCAGAGGCAGCTTCTCTGCGGAGAACGACACTCTTCAGATGATACCTCTTCTGGAACTTCTCGAACCAACCCTTGCTCACTGTGAAATCCATGAACATTGCAGAAGAGGGTCCTGGTTGAGGTTCCTCCGCCGTAAAGCGCTGATAGAGCTGCCTCACCTTCTCCCAGATGACCAGCAAATCCAAAGGAATGTTTTTCTTGTGGCTGTCGCTGATCCAAATGGCTAGGGCAGACTCTGTTTTCACTATGAACTTATTACGACTTGTCACAACGCACTTTGCTTCCTTGTTGAAAGAGACAGTAGCCATTGCACAGATGTTGTTTTCATCTTTATGGATGGAGCGAACGGTAGACTCATTCAAGTCGTAATGGCGGGCAACCTCCATGATTTTCTTGCCATCTTTGATCATATCTAAGAGTTTCACCTTCTCTTGGATGGTAAGCATCTTCCCCCGGTGCTTAGTTTCATCATCAGAAGGTTTAGAAGAAGCAGCACGTTTAGGAGCCATCATGGGGCTTAGATAAAAAGTTCTCAGAAATTGCAAACACTAACAAGAGCAAAGATGCTTCTGATGGGTAGCGATGTAGAAGCATGTATGAGAGAAATGAACTTTCATGAGGCTGAGCCAATCAGTGGCCAGGATAGGAAGAGGATAGGATAGTCAATCAGTGAACAGCACACTCTGATTGGCTTGGTTTCACCACACCCGATTTTTTGGAAAAACATTATTGCCCACACACAAGGAGTGGTCGAGCGGTTGCACCTGGTGTTGAAGGATTTGCAGGGGTGCTCAAATACATAGGCCTACAGTCCATATGTACAGTAATTTTAATTTTAATTGTAATACAGGGGTGTATAATTGACTCAGATAACCGAGTGGGCGCTGTATCATTTTCACTGTCTCGATTAACATTTTAATGAATAAATTTGAAAAAAAAACGCAATAGAGTGAAGCCGTGAAAGTCGAAGCGCGAAGTGGCGAGGGACATCTGTAAGGGTTAATTTCTAAAATATATAGAGTACTAATACAACTCAACAAAAGGAAGACAAACAACCCAATTAAAAAATGGGCAGAGGACCTAAAGAGACGCCTCTCCAAACAGGACACACAAAGGGCCAAGAGACATATGGAGAAATGCTCAACGTCACTAATCATGAGAGAGATGCAAATTAAAACAACAATGAGTTATCACCTCACACCTGCCAGAATGGCTGCCATCAACAAATCATCAAACAACAAGTGCTGGTGAGGGTGTGGAGAAAAGGGGACCCTAGTACACTGCTGGTAGGAATGCAGACTGGTGCAGCCACTATGGAAAACACTATGGTGTTACCTCAAAAAATTAAAAATGAAGCTCCCATTTGACCCAGTGATACCACTTCTAAAAATATATCCTAAGAAGCCTGGAACACCAATCAGAAAGAATATATGTACCCCTATGTTCATAGCAGCACTATTTACAATTGCTAAGATCTTTCCAGCCCAAGTGTCCAATAGATGAGTGGATAAAAAAGATGTGGTACATGTACACATTGGAATATTATGCAGCTCTAAGAAAGAAAGATTTCTTATCTTTTGAGACGACATGCAGGGACCTGGAGAGTATTATGCTAAGCGAAATAAGCCAGTCAGAGAAAGACAAATACTATATGATCTCACTTATTTGTGGAATATAACAAACAAAATAAGCTGATGAACAAAATAGACCCAGAGACATAAGGAGTTCGGTTCAGACTGACAAACCTTGGAACAGGGGGGTGGGGAGGAGGGATGAAATAAACCAAAAAACTTATATGCACTTATGTGTAACCAATGGACATATAGAACAATGCGGGGAGCTCAGGTGGTGGGATTGGGAGGAGGGTGTCTAGGGAGGAAAAAGGAGAAACATCTGTAACAAAAATAAATTAATAAAAATTGCAAATAAAAACCAAAAAAAAGAAAAAAATAAAATAAAATAAAGAGTTCATTTTCCCTCAACAATCAAAGGAAGGTTTAAAATATTAAACTGTTTAGCCTTTGCTTAAGAAATGTTATACCTTGAGAATTGTATTATAAATTCAGATAATTTTCCTGGAAGGGGGTTAGTCTACCAATATCAACCCATTATAATCTATTTCCTGATTTTCAATTTTTGGCTCAAAGGTTTCATTTCCAAATTAAAATGTAGAAAAACTGTGGCCCATGATGCAATGGATCTGATTATACAGGGCAGTGTGGTTGACTTGTCGTGACCAGCGAGATTGACCACACTCAGATACAAATTGGGTTTTTGGAAAAGTTTATTGAACTAAAGGTAAGGCGCCTGCAGTATGGCTCATGCAAGAGTAACTGCGGTACCAGCCTTTGTTTCAGGGCTCTTAAATAGCCCCCCTAGCTTAGCTAGGTAGCAAGCAAGCTGGCAAACAGAAGCGGATATTGGCGGTTAGCTTGTTCAGCGAGGTGCAGTCGACCTTTCTGCGTTTGGCTAGGTAACAATTAACAATGCTATTTTCACATGGGAACCAAGATGTGCGGTTAAGCCTCTGGCAGCTAGAGATGATAAATAGAGATTAGGGAGGGTAGAACATTTTCTGAACATTTGCCTTTGTCTTAGGTTAAACTCTGGGGTCAGTGCAGGGCTCACCTGGCAGTCCTAACATTCCCCCCTTCTCTTGGGAGTAAGGAAAATCTTTGTCTTAGGCTGCCGTGGTGGATAGACGGTGATATCCACCATACCTCTGCTGGGCTAATACGAGCATCCTAACCAATTGAATTCGTTGCTGGATGAACACTATAAGCTGGTTTAGGACAATGGGTCCGCAGGTGAGAGCTAGAAGCAAATGGATTAGGGGACCAGCTAAGGTGGATATTAAGGTGGTTAACCAGGGAGACCAGTTAAAGAGCCCCTGGGACCATGATTGAGATAAGCTTTCTTCTCTCTCTCTCTCTCTGCTAACCGGTTTTGCAATTCTTGCATTGATTGACGAATAATGCCAGAGTGGTTAACATAGAAACAACAGGCCTCTCCTAAAGCAGCGCAGAGGCCTCCTTGCTTGAGAAAGAGGAGGTCTAGTCCCCGTCGATTCTGGAGTGCTACTTCTGCAAGGGAGTCTATCTCCGATTGGAGATAGGTAACTTGTGTCTGGAGGAGTTGCATGTCTTTCGAGAAGGTGGCTGACAGATTCCTTAGGCTAATGTCAGTATTGATGAGGGCTGCCGCTCCTATGGCGGTGGAGCCTGCAATCCCCAGGGTTGCTAAGGTAGGAACTAGTATGGGGGCTTGTTTCTGGAGTCTATTATGTTGGTCTGGGCTTAGGAAGTGGGCCATCCCTGCGGGGCCAGCATAAAGGTATATCTGGGGAATGATATAGGTAAAGATACATAGATCCTGTTGGCTAGAAGGTGTAATACATTGGTGGATTCCAGAGAGGCAGGCAAACCATGTTCCATTTGGGGCGATTAGGGCCCATTCAGGTCTTGGGGTACTGATGGTAACATGGGTGTGCCAATTGCCCTTATAAGGGGAATGACCTAAGGGGTAATTACCAAAGGTGTAGCAAGTGCCTTGCCCTTTGAAGTCTGTGAGAGTCAATTTCCCAGTCTGGATGCAGGGCTTTAGGGGACCCTGCCCTGGATAGAGGGTATCATTAATGGTAATATTCATAGGGGTCAAGGCTCCCGAAAAGTTTGCTGCTACCCCTGTATCATAGGGCGGTGCTGGGTCTAGACATAGCCAGCAGTTAGAGGTGGTGTTGGGAGCAGTTACATTGAGTACAGAAAAGACTGAGTCTAGTGTGCCCCATAGGGGGTTATGGGAGACATGGGGAGGTCTGGTACGAGATGGAGACGTCGGGGTAGGAGGCAAATCGGGGGCGCTATTGGTGGCGGGAAGCCAGTTAGGTTGAAGGGTATTGAGTATGAGATTTGGACCAATTGGCTGTCGGGGTGGCAGTCCCCCAACTTTGTCAGGTTGTTTGGGGGGTGGGCTCCATGGCAATTTCTGAATAGTAAAAAGAGTGCCAAGATCAGGGCCTGTTAGGTATAATCTGAGTCCCCAAGTTTGTCCTGTCAGCCAGGCTGTGCTCTGTGGTAGCAGGACGGTGATGATTGTGGGGTTACAAGTTGAAGTCTTACAATTCGGGTCTGATTTTCCCTTCTGCTTGTGGGGAGCAGGGTCTCTGAAAAGGTTGATATCCTGATCTCGTCCTCCCCATGGTGTCCATCCTAGGGCGAGGGTTTCGCAACCCCAAGCTTTGCAATAGAAATCAGTAATTCCCCCCACAGTTAGCCCGTTCATGTCTTTCATGGTAACCTGGTCATTGGGGGCATGCATAATGCGCCGTAGACCAGAGCTCGTGGTTAAGGTCCCGGAGGTCACAGGGCAATTTTAGCCTGGTTCCTCCGCTAGGGTTAGCAAAAGGTCCATGGGGATTATGAGTTTTTTGGTTTTGCCTTTTCCCAAAGGCACTTTGGCATAGGTCATCGCCGAAGAATGTGGAGAAGTCCGCAGTAAGGGTTACTGATGAGGTGGAGAAAGTTTTGTTTTTTGCTAAAAGTTTCCCGTCTTGGGTTCGGGTAAGAACCCAAACAGATTTGGTCAATCTTGGGGTGGCTGTTGTGCATCTGCAGAGGGTGCTGATGAGGAGGAGTAAAATCGTACCTTTAAGGGGTCCTTGGCATCCCGTGTAACTCTCCATCTTTTGGGTATCTGGTTTGGGTTTGCCTTCTTGATGTGAGTGTGGTGTACCCAGTGCTTTCGACCAAATACCTTATAGGCAGTTGGGGTTTTCAAGATTACCTGGTAAGGTCCTTCCCAAAGCGGAGTGAGGGACCCCTTAGTGTACCGTTTTGTCCATATCCAGTGCCCTGGTTCGACGTCCGAGGCTGGCGGCGGTGATGATGTGGGTCCTCTGGCCGGTGGGGGCCTCCTGTCTTTGGTCAAGAGCTTAGCTTCCTGCCGGATCAGTTGGACAGCCTGCAGGGACTTGAGGAGAGACTGGTTAGAGATTTCTCCTAATAGGTTAAGACAAAGCTTAGGAATAATGGGAGGGGGCCTCCCATACATAATTTCATAAGGGGTTAGATGACTAAGGTAAGGGGTACATCTAGTCCTTAATAGGGCAAAAGGCAACAAGTTTACCCACGTATCATTTATTTCTAATTTTAATTTAGTTAAAGTTTCCTTAAGGGTCCGATTCATTCTTTCTACCTGTCCTGAACTCTGAGGTCGGTAAATGCAATTTCCATTTGATCTTAAGAACATCTGCTATTATCTTTGATATTTTGGCTATGAAAGCTGGGCCATTGTCAGACCCCAGCTTTAAGGGCAGGCCAAATCTGGGGAGGATTCCCGTGAGGAGGTGTCAGGCTACCGTGGTGGCAGTTTCATTTTTGGTTGTATATGCTTCAGTCCATCCAGAGTAGGTGTCGATGAAGACGAGGAGATATCGGTACCTATACTGAGTGGTGCAGACCTCAGTAAAATCAAGTTCCCAGTGTTCCCCCGGTTCCTGACCCCTCAGCCGTGTTCCTGGGGGTAGTTGACTTGGTGGACCTGGGTTCACCTGAGCACAGGAGGGGCATCGGGCCACTTCTGATTCTGTGACCGTCTTTAGGTCAGGCATATAGAAGTATTTTCGGATAAGTGTCTTGAGTTTTGTGGCCCCTAGCTGTGGGCAGTGGCAAAGGCATACTGACTGTCTGTATAGATGCTGACCTTCTTCCCCTCACTCAATTTCAAGGCCTGAGTAAGAGCGATGAGCTCAGCCTTCTGGGCTGATGTTCCCTGTGGAAGGGCCTGCACCCAGAGAGTTTCAGTTTCTGTGGTGACCGCTGCCCCTGCAAATCGTCTTCCATCCCTTATGAAACTGCTTCCATCTGTGAAGAGGGTGAGGTCTGGGCATTGGAGTGGTTGGTCAGTGAGATCAGGTCTTATTCCCGTAAGGTTGTCAAGATGTTGCTGACAGTTATGGAGAGGTGCTTCTGGGCATGCTTCTGCGTCCGGCAACAAGGTGGCAGGATTCAGGACGGTCGTCTTCAAGAAGGTAACGTGTGAGGGGTTGAGGAGTAGGACCTGGTATTGGAGCAGCCGCAAGTTGGAAATCCATCGATCAGGAGGCGCTCGTAGAAGCGCCTCCGTGGTGTGGCTTCCGATGATCTGAAGGTCCTGCCCTAGGGTGAGTTTCTGAGCTTCCTTAACTAAGAGTGCAGTGGCCGCGATGGCCCGCATACAGGATGGCCACCCGGCTGCGACAGGATCTAGCTGTTTGCTGAGGTATGCAGTGGGTCTCTTCCAGGGCCCGAGGGTCTGGGTTAGGACCCCCTTCACTATTCCCTTCTTCTCAGCGACAAACAACTGAAATGGCTTTGAGATGTCTGGTAGGGCCAAAGCAGGAGCAGTCATAAGTGCCTTCTTCAGGGCCTGGAATGCTTGTTCGCATTCGTCAGTCCACTCGAGTTGCAGGTTCTTACCCCCCATGCTAAGGTATAGCGGTTTGGCCAATTCAGCGAAGCCAAGGATCCAGAGCCGGCAATATCCTATGGCTCCAAGGAATTCACGAACCTCCTGTTTGGAGGTGGGCGAGGGTATGTTCAGGATGGCTGCAACCCGTTTTGATGAGAGAGTCCGATTCCCTTCAGTGAGAACATACCCCAGGTAGGTTGCTTGACGAACACAAATCTGGGCTTTCTTCATTGAGACTCGGTATCCCAGCTGCTGCAGCGTGATGAGCAGGTCTCGGGTGCAGTTCAGACAGGTTTCCTCTGAATCAGCGGCCAGCAGCAAATCATCTACATATTGGAGCAAGGTGCAATCCGGGTGCGCCATCCGGAAACCTTGGAGATCTTCATTCAAGGCCTCATCAAATAGGGTGGGTGAGTTCTTAAACCCTTGGGGCAACCGAGTCCAAGTAAGTTGCCCCAAGAATCCCCCTTCAGGGTCTGCCCATTCAAAGGCAAAGATATTCTGGCTTTGTGAGGCCAGCGGCAATGAGAAGAAGGCGTCTTTTAGGTCAAGGACAGAATAGATGATCCGGCTTGGGGGAAGTTGGCTGAGAAGGGTGTAGGGATTTGGGACTGTGGGGTGGATAGTCTCGACCCATTTGTTGACCTCTCGTAGGTCCTGGACTGGTCGATAGTCATCACTCCCTGGCTTTTGGACAGGGAGGAGAGGCGTGTTCCAGGACGAATTGCAGGGTACGAGAATGCCCGCTTCCCTATGCCTTCTAATAAGGACCACTATGCCTTCTCTCGCTTTTAGGGAGATGGGGTACTGTTTGACCTGAATTGGGGTGGCCGAACTGGTCAATTGAACAATGATGGGGGCTCGGTGAGAGGCCAGCCCGGGAGGGTTGATTTCAGCCCAGACCCCTGGTATTTGCCTCTTCAATTCTTGGAGAAAGCTGTTTGGTTCTACCTCTTTTGGTTCAGATTCTAGGAGGAGATATTCTTCAGAGAGGGGCACTGTGAGGAGGAGGAGGGAGGCGGGCCGTGGGTCCCCTAGTGTCAGGGAGGTCCCGTCCTCCCTGAAGGTGATCGTGGCCTGGAGTTTTTGGAGTAAGTCCCTTCCCAGCAAGGGGTAAGGGCTGTCCAGTACCACTAGGAATGAGTGGGTGATGGTGCCCTCCCCTAGATCGGTGATGCGGGCTCTTGTCCAGGGGTAACTTTTGGTTTTTCCTGAGACCCCTTGGACAGGGGTCTTATAGGTGGTGACCGGGCCTGGTGCGGCCTGTAAAACCGAAAAGGTGGCCCCCATGTCGACTAGGAATGGTGTAGGAGTTCCCTCAACATCTACGGTTATCATGGGTTCCTGGGGGCCAGGTGAAAGGAACCCTGATGGCTCTCGTCTTCCTCTGTTTCAAGTAGGAGACGGGCGGGTTGTTGCTCTTTAGCTTTTTTCATTAGAAGCTTTGGGCAGTCCTTTTTCCAATGCCCGGTAGCTTTGCAAAAGGCACATTGATTCTTGCCTAAGGGGGGTCTTCCTTGTGTTGGGGTCTTTTCTGTTTTTGTCCCCCCGCAATTATTGCCCCAGTTGTCGGGAGCAGGTTGACCGGCAAGCAAAATTTTCGAGAGGGCCTTGGTTTGTTCACGAATAGGGTCCTCTTGATTCTGATAGACTCTTTGAGCTATTTCTAGGAGTTTTCCCCTATTCTCCTCTGGGAATCCTTCTATCTTCTGTAATTTCTTTCTAATATCTGGGGCTGACTGGGAGACAAAGGCCATATTGACCAGTCTCCGATTGGTTTCCGAATCGGGGTCGAGGGGAGTGTAGGTTCGGTATGCCTCCAGTAGCCTCTCTAAAAAGGCCGCTGGAGACTCAGAAGAGCCTTGGATAACTGCTGCAACCTTGGTAAGGTTGGTGGGCTTCCTAGCGGCTCCCCTCAGGCCTCGAAGCAGATTGCGATGATACGTGTGCAAACTCTGCAGCCCCCCATCCGTATTTGGGTTCCAAGCGGGTGGGTTCCTAGGGAGTTGTTCCTCTAATTCATCGAGGCGCAGGGAGTCTCCCTTGCCAGTTAGAGCCTTAGCGGCTTCTCTATAAATGCTGTCCCGTTCTTCAGTAGTGAAAAGGATTTGCAGTAATTGCTGACAATCATCCCAGGTTGGTTGATGAGTCTGGAATATGGACTCAAGTAGGGAGATCAAGGCCTGGGGATTCTCTGAGAATGGAGGATTTTGTTGTTTCCAATTATAAAGGTCACTAGTGGAGAAGGGGACGTACATCATTCGAATGGGGCCCGGTGGTGCTCCCGCCTGCAGAGGCACCTCCCTCAAGGGTAATAGAGGGACAGATGAATCTGGCCTCTGAGGAGGCTGGTATGATGCTCCCCCTCGGGTATGTGGGGGGCTCAAGGCTTCGGCGTCCGGGGGTGATATAGGCGCCTGGACTGCAGGTCCGACTGCCTGCGCATTATACGGCGGGGGTTCAAAAATTTCGGGGAGAGGGTCATCAGGAGCATCTGGGAGGACTGGGTATAGCCGCCGCGGTTTCGGTTCCTGATTCTTTTGGGGAGGTTTAGGGCCAGATGGTTCTCTTTTCCCCAGTGGTTTTGGGGCGGCTACCATGATCGTCCGCACTGCTATTTTTGCCCTCATGGCATTTCCTTTAGGGCCCTGAGTCCCATCCTGTGAACATCTCTAAATGTAGGACGCTTTGTCAGAGACAATGTCAATCCATACATCTATATATACCATCTGATCTGGATGGGGAACCCTGTAAACTACCGACCGAACGGCGGACAGGAGGGACAGGTCAAAGGACCCCTCCGATGGCCAATCGACGCTGAAGGTCGGCCATTCCAGTTCACAAAGGGTGCGAAGGAAGCCCGGGTTGGCAGGCTTTCCATAGTCGCAAGATCTCTTTAAGAAATCAGAAAAGTTAGAGAGGAGACAGCTCAGGGGGGTACGTGGCTTTGACGGTCCTTGTCCCATCTCGGTGGAATCTGTGGATGCAAAGCAAGACGGACAACACAGAACACTGAACATAAAACAGAGACAAGCAAGCGTGGCGGCCGGCCTCACACTTTGAAAATCATTCATTCACCAAATGAGAGTCTAAACTCTCCAATATTGGGGACAGCGTCCTGTGCCCAATAAGGGGTTCGCAGTCCGCGGCGTCCCACCTGCGAGGTCCCCAAACCAAATTCCGGAATCAACAACAAAGACAAACGGGATCAATCCCTTACCAAAATCCTTGAGGAGGGGGCTTCCTTAGGCCGAATGTGACCGCAGTGCCGAATCCAGCAGTGGGACGGAGGCACCCACTGTGTCCAATATCTGAGGAGGTCGATCCCCAAAGGTATGGGAGACCTACGAGGCAATCTCGCTGGGGCCTCCAAATGTTGTGACCAGCGAGATTGACCACACTCAGATACGAATTGGGTTTTTGGAAAAGTTTATTGAACTAAAGGTAAGGCGCCTGCAGTATGGCTCATGCAAGAGTAACTGCGGTACCAGCCTTTGTTTCAGGGCTCTTAAATAGCCCCCCTAGCTTAGCTAGGTAGCAAGCAAGCTGGCAAACAGAAGCGGATATTGGCGGTTAGCTTGTTCAGCGAGGTGCAGTCCACCTGTCCGCGTTGGCTAGGTAACAATTAACAATGCTATTTTCACATGGGAACCAAGATGTGCGGTTAGGCCTCTGGCAGCTAGGGATGATAAATGGAGATTAGGGAGGGTAGAAAATTTTCTGAACATTTGCCTTTGTCTTAGGTTAAACTCTGGGGTCAGTGCAGGGTTCGCCTGGCGGTCCTAACAGACTATCCAGGTCATAGTAATGTCATTACCCTTCCAGTGACTGGTTGAGGAATAGGCACCCCAGGTGCAGTTGATGAGATGTGGATGCATGTCTGCTTGGAGTCTTTAAGCACAGTTCTCTCAGCTGTCAACAAAATAAAAGACACAACAGATTGTTAATATTAAAAATCTAAAAAAATGTACATTTCTAATGTTATAATTAATAAACGAATTTAGCATGATTCTTGGATATATGGTCAATATCTCAAAATTCTATTGGACTTCTATATGTTAGCATTAAAATTATACAGAGAAAACAATTTAATTTAAATGTCGTTTCTTATGGCATCAGAACACAGCAAACACCTAGGAACGAATCTAACAAAGGCGTACCAAGACCCCCGCACACAATAACATAACATTTCTTAGAGACATGAAGAAGACCTACATACATCTGAGATATAGCATGTTTGTGTAGTAGAAGTCAATAGTATGAAGGTGAATTGAGGAGAGAATTCTTGTGGAAATGATCTATGGAATCAATGCAAGCCCATTCAAATTCCCAGCAGTTTATTTGTTAATTTTTTTGAAACTGGAAATTGACAAGCTGCTTCTCAATTGTATATGGATAACAAAGATCCAAGAACAGATTAGTCCACCTAAAACACGACTTTTACAGCCAGATAGCAAAGCTAGCTGTGACACTATAATAATTAAGGTAATGCCATATGAGCACAAGAATAGACAAGCAGACCGATGGAACAAAGGCAAGGGTCCACCAACTCACTCACACAAGTGCAGTCACCTCAGTTACATCACTTGTGCCACTGCCGCACTCTGAGGAAAGGATCATGTTTTAAAGAAGAGAAGCTGAACCAATTGGATTAACTGTTTAGCCCCTAACTTGTGCCAAACAAAAATTAATTGCTGAGGTTAAAGTTTATAGAAAATGACGAATGAGAGTATCTTCACAGTCTTGGGGTGAGCATCAACATTCAAAACAAGGTGCAAAAAGCCCTAATGGAAGAAAACATTGGTACTTTGTTCAGACTTTATCAGAATAAGGACTCCCATTCATCCAAAGACACATTTGGAGAGTGAAAACATAAACTTCAGAATGGGAGAACGATATCTGCAACATGTATATCCCACAAATGCCTTATGTCCAGAATATAATACCTTCTAAAATAAAATAGAAAAAAAGGCAGTGCAATGAAAAATTGGCTAACTATTTGACCAGGAGTTTTAAAAAAAATAGGACATCCACCTTACTGACCAATGAACAAATAAAAAGCTGCTCAACCTCAGTCTCCAGGGATATGCATGTTCAAATGCCAGTGAGATATGACGAGACACCTACCAGAATAGTCAAGACAACTGACCATATCAAAGGTTGGCAGGGATATGGACGTCTCTCCAACGCTGGTGCGAGTGTAAATTGATACTCCCACTTTGGAAAACTGGTATGCACTATCTGCTAAAGCTGAACATATGCATTTTGGATAACCCAGCAGTGCTTCTTGCATTGACTATTGCTGCATAAGAAACTACCATAAACTTTGCAATTTAGGAAGATGTCTACTTATCAGTTCACAGTTCTGTAGGTTACAAATCTGTGCGAGACATGGCTTTGATCTTTCTCTGCAGAATGTCTCATCATATTCACAGTGTGTTTTCACTGTTAACAGGAAGCGATTAAACAAGGCCGGGGGTCATTAGGGCTGATCTTAGAATTCTGCAGACCACAGTCTGCCCTCTGGTCCCAGTGATCCAGTTTGCCCACATACAAAATCCATTCACCCCACTCCACAATCTCCCAAATCTCATGACTTTATGGCATCAGTTCGATTCCAAGAGCTCATGGAAATTGCTTCAGCTCATAGGCCAAAATCTCATCACCTCCATCATCTAAATCGGGCATGGGTGAGATTCCTGAGTATAATCCATGCAATCCCACTCCTGACTCACAAAGTCTCTCTAACTGGGGACCAGAGACACTAAAGTGACAAGCTGTCCTCTCCCAACACACAATGGTGGGCCAAGCATAGGATAACAGCCTTTGATCTTCAGGGATTTTTTTAATTTTTTTTATTTTGGCTGTTCCACTGATAAAATCTTATTTATTAATATTTGATATAAGTATTCCATATTTTTTTAACATTTTATTTTATTTATTTTTGTTACAGATGTTTCTCCTTTTCCCCCCATTGACACCCTCCTCCCCCTCCCTCCCCGCACCGTCCCCAGTTTTGCTGTCCATGTCCATTGGTTAAGTATATATATAAATTCTGTGGTTTATCACTCCCCCCATCCCCTCTTCTGGCTATTGTCAGTCTGTACCCTACTTCCACGTCTCTGGGACTACCCTTTTCCTCAGACTGTTATGTTCATTATATTCCACAAATAAGTGAGATCATATGATATTTGTCTTTCTCTGCTTGGCTTGTTTCACTTAGGATAATAGTTTCCAGGTCCTTCCATGTTGTCTCAAAGGATAAGAGATCTTTCTTTCCTACAGCTGCATATAACTCCATTGTGTATATGTACCACAGCTTTTTTTATCCATTCATCCACTGATGGACACTTGGGCTGTTTCCAGATCTTAGCTATTGTAAATAGTGCTGCTATGAACATGAGGGTACATATATTCTTTCTGATTCGTGTTCCAGGCTTCTTAGGGTGTATTCCTAGTAGTGGGATCACTGGGTCAAATGGTAATTCAATTTTTAATTTTCTGAGGTAACACCATAGTGTTTTCCATAGTGGCTGCACCAGTCTGCATTCCCACCAGCAGTGTACTGGAATCCCCTTTTCTCCACACCCTTGCCAACACTTCTTGTTTGATACTTTGTTGATGGCGGCTATTCTGACAGGTGTGAGGTGATACCTCATTGTTGTTTTAATTTGCATCTCTCTGATGATTAGTGATGTTGAACATTTCTTCATATGTCACTTGGCTATTTGTATGTCCTGTTTGGAGAGGTGTCTATTTAGTTCCTCTGCCCATTTGTTAATTGGGTTGTTTGTCTTCCTTTTGTTGAGTTGTATGAGCACTCTATATATTTTGGAGATTAACCCCTTATCTGATGTATCATTGGCATTTATGCTCTCCCATATAGTGGGTTCCCTTTCCGTTTTGATGGTTGTTTCTTTTGCTGTGCAGAAGCTTTTGAGTTTGATGTAGTCCCATGTGTTCATTTTTTCCTTTGTTTCTGTTGCCTTAGGTGATGTATCAGTGAAGATTCTGCTGCGTATGATGTCCGAAATTTTGTTGCCTACATTTTCTTCTAGGATTTTTATGGATTCACGAGTCACATTTAAGTCTTTTATCCATTTTGAGTTTATTCTTGTGTATGGTGTAAGTTGATGGTCTAGTTTCATTTTTTTGCATGTAGCTGTCCAATTTTCCCAACACCATTTATTAAAGAGGCTGTCTTTACTCCATTGTATGCTCTTGCCACCTTTGTCAAATATTAATTGAGCATAATGTCTTGGGTCAATTTCCAGATTCTCTGTTCTGTTCCACTGGTCTATATGCCTGTTCTTGTGCCAGTACCAGGCTGTTTTCATTATAGTAGCTTTGTAGTATAACCTGATATCCGCTATTGTGATCCCACCTACTTTATCCTTCTTTTTCAAGATTGCTGTGGCTATTCGGGGTCTTTTTTGGGTTCCATATGAACTTTTGAAGTATTTGTTCTAGTTCTGTGAAATATGTCACTGGTATTTTCATGGGGATTGCATTGAATCTATACATTGCTTTGGGTAATATGGACATTTTAATGATGTTAATTCTTCCAATCCATGAACAAGGTATGTGCTTCCACTTTTTTATATCTTCCTCTATTTCTTTTTTCAATGTCCTGTAGTTTTCTGCAAATAGGTCCTTTACTTCTTTGGTTAAGTTTATTCCTAGGTATCTTAATTTTTTTGCCACGATGGTAAATGGAATTGTTTTTTTAGTTTCTCTTTCCGTGAGTTCATCATTGGTGTATAAGAATGCCGTTGATTTCTTGACGTTAATTTTGTATCCTGCTACTTTGCCAAATTCATTTATTAAGTCTAGTAGATTTTTGATGGAGTCTTTAGGGTTTTCTATATATAATATCATATCGTCTGCGAATAATGACAGTTTCACTTCCTCCTTTCCAATTTGGATTCCTTTGATTTTTTCTTCACGTCTGATTGCTGTGGCTAAGACTTCCAGTACTATGTTAAATAAGAGTGGCGAAAGTGGGCATCCCTGTCTTGTTCCTGTTCTTAAGGGAAATGTTTTTAGTTTTTGCCCATTGAGTATGATGTTGGCTGTAGGTCTTTCATATATGGCCTTTATTATATCAAGATATGATCCCTCTACTCCCAAATTGGTGAGCATTTTTATCAGAAATGGGTGCTGGATTTTGTCGAATGCTTTTTCAGCGTCTATTGATATGATCATGTGGTTTTTATCTTTCATTTTGTTTATGTGGTGTATCACATTTATTGATTTGCGAATGTTGAACCAGCCTTGCATCCCTGGGATGAATCCCACTTGGTCATGGTGAATAATTTTTTTGATGTATTGCTGGATCCGATTTGCTAGTATTTTGTTTAGGATTTTGGCATCTACGTTCATCAGGGATATTGGCCTGTAGTTTTCTTTCTTTGTAGTGTCTTTTTCTGGTTTTGGAATTAGGATTATGCTGGCCTCATAAAACGAGTTTGGAAGTCTTCCTTCTTCTTGAATTTTTTGAAATAGTTTGAGGAGAATGGGTGTTAGTTCTTCTTTGAATGTTCGGTAAAACTCCCCCGTGAAGCCATCCGGGCCTGGGCTTTTGTTTGCTGGGAGAGTCTTGATTACATCTTCAATTTCCTTAGTTGTTATTGGTCTGTTCAAGTTTTCTATCTCTTCCGGGTCCACTTTTGGGAGACTATGTGTTTCTAGAAATTTGTCCATTTCACTTAGATTGTCGAATTTGTTGCCATATAAATGTTCATAGTATTTGCTAATGATCCTTTGTATTTCTGTGGTGTCAGTTGTTATTTCTCCTCTTTCATTTCTGATTTTGTGTATTTGGGTTCTCTCTCTTTGTTTCTTGGTGAGTCTAGCTAAGGGTCCATCAATCTTGTTTATCTTTTCAAAAAACCAGCTCTTTGTTTCATTGATCCTTTGAATTGTTTCTCTGGACTCTATGTCGTTTATTTCTGCTCTGATCTTTACTATTTCCTTCCTTCTACTTGCTCTGGGGTTTTCTTTTTGTTTGCTTTCTAGTTCTTTAAGTTGTGAGGTTAGATAGTCTATTAGAAATTTTTGTTGTTTCTTGAGGTAGGCCTGTAGTGCTATGAACTTCCCTCTCAGAACAGCTTTTGCTGCATCCCATAGATTTTGTGTTGTTGTGTGTTCATTTTCGCTGGTTTCCAGGAAGTTTTTAATTTCTTCCTTGATCTCCTCAGTAACTCATTCATTGTTTAATAACATGCTATTTAGCCTCCATGTAGTCAAATGTCTTTGCATGTTCTTGTTGCAATTGATTTCTAGTTTCATGCCATTGTGATCTGAGAAGATGCTTGATATGATTTCAATCTTCTTGAACTTGTAGAGACTTCGTTTGTGTCCTAACATGTGGTCTACCTTTGAGAATGTCCCATGTGCACTTGAGAAGAATGTGAATTCTATAGTTTTGGGGTGTAATTCTCTGTAAATATCTATTAAATCCATTTGGTCTAGTGCTTCGTTTAGAGTCTCTGTTTCCTTGTTAAATTTTTGTCTAGAGGATCTATCCAGTGATGTCAGTGGGGTGTTGAAGTCCCCTGCTATGATTGTATTGCTGTCAATTTCTCCTTTGAAGTCCTCCAGAAGATTTTTAATATATTTTGGTGCTCCTATATTCGGTGCATATATGTTTACCAAGGTTATATCTTCCTGTTGGATAGATCTTTTCAATATTATGTAGTGACCTTCTTTGTCTCTAGTAATGGCTTTCGTTTTGAAATCTATTTTATCAGATATGAGTATTGCTACCCCAGCTTTTTTTTCCTTTCCATTTGCTTGGAAGATTTTTTTCCATCCCTTCACTTTCAGCCTATGTGAGTCTTTTGGTGTGAGGTGGGTCTCTTGTAAACAGCATATATATGGGTTATGCTTTCTTATCCAATCAGCTACTCTGTGTCTTCTTATCAGAGCATTTAATCCATTTACATTTAAGGTGATTATTGATATGTACTTATTTATTGCCATTTTTGTTCAGTGTGGTTCTACTTTCCTTCCTATTTCTTCTACTAATTACAGCAGTCCTTTTAACATTTCTTGCAGTGCTGGTTTGGTGCTAATGTATTCCCTTAGCCTTTTTTTGTCTGAGAAGCTCTTTATTTGACCTTCTATTTTGAATGACAGCCTTGCTGGGTAGAGTAGTCTTGGATTCAGATCCTTGTTTTTCATGACCTTGATTACTTCATGCCATTCCCTTCTGGCCTGTAGTGTTTCTGTTGAGAAGTCAGCTGATAGCCTGATGGGGGTTCCTTTGTAGGTAACCTGTTGCTTTTTTCTTGCTGCCTTGAGGATTCTCTCTTTGTCTTTAATTTTTGGCATTTTAATTACTATGTGTCTTGGTGTGGGCCTGTTTGGGTTCTTCTTACTTGGGACTCTCTGTGCTTCTTGAACTTGAATACCTTCTTTCTTCACCAAATTAGGGAAGTTTTCTGTCATTATTTCTTCAAATATATTCTCTAACCCTTGCTCATTTTCTTCTTCTTCAGGGACTCCAATGATGCGAATATTATTATGTTTCCAGTTGTCCCACAGTTCTCTTAAGCTGTCTTCCTGTTTTTTCATTGTTTTTTCCTTTTGGTTTTCTGATTGGTTGATTTTTTCTACCCTGTCTTCTAATTCACTGATCCGGTCCTCAGCTTCCTCTACTCTGCTGTTTAGACCTTCCAATGTGTTCTTCATTTCTGCTATGTCATTCTTCATTTCTTCTTGCTGCTTCTTCATTTCTTCTTGCTGCTTCTTCATTTCTTCTTGCTGCTTCTTCATTTCCACTTGGTTGGTTTTCAGTGTTTCTATGTCTTTGCTCATGGTGTGGATGTCTTTACTCAAGGTGTTGATGTCCTTACTCATGCTGTTGAGCTTCCTCAAGATCATGGCTCTGAATGCTAGCTCTGTTAACTTTCTTAACTCCGTTTCATTTATCTCATCTTCAGTAGAGGTCTCTTGTTCTTTCATTTGGGCTCTGTTTCTTTGTTTCCCCATTTTGGCTATCTCAGTGGTTTTTGGAGCCTGCCAAATTTTCCTGTGGATGTTGGTGTTCTGTTGTTTGTGGCTCCCTCTACTGGGTTTGGATGAGCGTGGGAGGACCCACGTTAAACACCACCCTGGAGTCTTACTTTCCAGGGTATATTTGCAAGCCCAGCAAAGGTTAAGTTATTCTCTAGCTTTTTGCCTAGAGGTTATTAGTTGTGGTTGCTTGAAGAGCTTGGGGTTTTCAGTTGAATGAAAACCTCCCTCAGGTGTTCAGCGTGAGAGGATTTCCAGGGGGTAGGGCAGATGCTAGTAGTTAATGAGCCTCAGTTTGCATTTCAATGGCCCACTAGGGTGTGGCTGGATCTCCGAGGGAGGGGCTGCCGCCTCTCCCCAGAGCCCTGGGATGGAGTAAGACGACCAGGCCACAGTCCTGTGTGGCCGCAACTCAGCAAAAGCTCTGAGCACCCTCCAAATCCCAGGTGTCCCCACACAGTTCCAGTCCGCCCTCCCTCTGCCAGAGCCCAGGTGAGTGGCTGCGGCTATTTAGCGCTCTGCCCCGGCTCTGCGCTGTGGAGCCGGCTTGGGCTTTAACCCCGAGGGCAGGCGCTGCTCACGGCTAAGGCTGCTGCTGTCCGTGGGCTCCCAGCCCCCCTCTCGCGCCTCAGCAGTCCTACCAGGATCGAGTCAGTGTCCCTGGTTGTATGGTCCTCGCAAGCTGCTTTTCTGTTGCTTTTTCCCAGCGATTTGTCTTTATTTTAGTTGTAATGCCAGTTTGGTCCTGGGAGATGGTCTGTGTAGCTTCCATTCACTCCGCCGCCATTTTGGAATCTGACACCTTCCTAATTTAATACTCCCACCTTCTTCCCCCATTTTCCCTTCCCTCAGTCCTCGTTTCAAGGCCTTGACTCATTTCTCTACCCATCCATTGGGATGTCACATGCACTGTTCTGGAACCACTAGTCTGTGCTTGGACGACAGGTTATTTTGTGTGTTTTTCTTGCTACTCTCCACCTATTGGATGCCAATGTTATGATTGGACTGTCCCTAGTGGTCCTAGTGACTGAAAGATGCCCTCAGCAAAAAACATCAGAAAACAGAGATGATTCTGATACTGGATTATGACTTACAAGACTTCAAAATGACACAGCACACCTAGGGCCACGCAGAGATGAGATATATATATATATATATATATATATATATATATATATATATATATATTGAGTCATAGAGAGAGATAGAGATAGATAGATAGATAAATAGATGGAGAGAGAAAATAATAGATAGGACCTAGGGCTTCTGTTTTTTTTTTGTTGTTGTTGTTGTTTTTTGGAGTTGAGGGTGGGGGCCAAGGGTTTCACTGGCTGACTCTTTACTAGTGAATTTTAGACAGACCTTGAATTTAAACAGCAAGAAGAGTATAAAAATTAGCCCAAATAATCAGTTATTGAAATCAACTATAATTTTTAAACCATGGGAACTTTCGTTGGGAGGGGGTGCCTGGCTCTTTATCTAGTCCTGTGTCTGGCCCTGTGTTTATCGGCAATAGACATCTTGGAAATGGATGCCTCTTGGACATGAATTTTTGGGCAATAAAAGCCTAACTCATGACCTTTTATTACAAAGGAGAAGAAAAAAGTCAAGTCTTACACTACATTGTAGTGGAGTGCCTTGAAGGTTGATTCAATATATACATATTTACGTATCTCTCCAAATGTACTTCTGATGTGAACCTGGATTTTACCTTGTTATTATTAAGGAGTAAGATGAAAACTAACATAGGTGAGGACCTCTATGAGAACTTCACTAATTCATCAGTGACTACAGCGACTTCTTGCTGAACTGGACAGCAATTTTCAGATACAAAAAGACCAGTTCCTCAGTTTTGTGTGGTATTCTATTCCTAATTCATTGGATACAGCAAAAAAAAAAAAAAAAAAACAAAACAAAAAACACATTTAAATTGATTCTGCATCATAAACATTTTTTGCACCACTTTCTTAATTCTGTACAGTTATCATGACAATAAAATCAAATCCCGATTTCCTGATCTCCAGGCTGTAGTGTAAATATCCTCACTATGGCCTATTTCAAGGTACCAATATAGAGTCACTCAATATATACCTACGAAGAGATTTGCAAACCATTGCATAACATTTCCACAATGCAAATACAAAAGACATAAATAAGAAATAGCTTCAAGAACTCAGATAATGGTACAATGTAATAACACAGTGGAGAAGCAGTGAGATTGGGGCAATTTACCTTTATTTTTAATGGTATTAATTTTATTGTAAGTTTATAAATTTTAATTGTGATCATCAGCTCTAACGAGTTGTTATGACCAGCCTATCATATTCCAGTGGTCTTGACTCCCTTCTCTTCACATATTCGTATAGCCTTGAGACAGAACCTAACCAGTCCATCATAAAGAGAACCCCACCTTCTATACTCCTCCTCCAGCTGACCTCGTGGACTAAAATTAGGAGCCAGTTTCCCTAAAATTTTCCCTTTAAACCTCAAATCCCTTACCCTAAGCTTAAACTTCTTCCTCTCTAGAAAAAGCCCAGGCTCCCCGCAATCCCCACCATCTCTGGTTGTGTTGGACCAATGCAGAAAGTCTACTATGCTTGGTGCACTGTTCCCAATGGTGTCAACCCTTGTCTTTGCAGGGGCAGTCCTTACTTCATGACAAAAGAACCTTAAAGGAGCTCTCAGTACTATTCTATTGTCAGGGTATGAATAGGAGATGAGTGAGAGGGCAGAAGGGGAAGTGAAGGAGACAGAGACAGAGATAAAGGCAGAGGGAAACACAGAGGATCTAACAGTAGGCTGAATCCTTGTTACTCTTCTGTCAACAGCAGTATTTCTGGATTTGAAAAATCTTTGCATGCAAATCCTTCTTTCTTTCTGGGTGAAAACTGTACTTTCTCATAAGGAACTGTGTAACAGAGAGGATTAAGTCAGATAGCAGATGTGAAACACTTAGCAAAGTCGTTCCTGGTAAATCTCAAGTGCTGAATCAGTGTCCTGGTTTGAGTCTTAATGCCTTCTTTTACAGCTGTGTATTTCTGGGCAAGCTCAATAGCCCCTGGATTTGAGGGGCTTTTTATTTACATGTAATTGAACCATAATAACTATACCTACCACCAAGTGTTGTTCTGAGGATTAAAATGGAAGTTGGAAAAGAGTTTGCCCTTAAAAATGCACCCCTTCCCCAATCTACTGTGTTGCCAGACCGTGAGTCTCTTGAGAGACCATTACATTGTCAAATCCATATCTAATCTGTTCTCAGGATTTCTCTTTGTCCTGTCTGTATGGATCAGGCAACATAGAATTATTTCCCATTCCCATTTTGTGACCATAAAACTGTAGGTCAGTAATAACGCCTAAGCTATATTGATAGTCCTGAGCTAATCCCTGATGGCAATGTCCAAGATGAAGAACACCTGATTCTACTATGCACATCAGTGATTTCTGTTCTTCCTGGTAATGCTAAGGAGTAGGTTTTATTTTCTCTAATTTATACATGATTTAACGAGCTTTGAGGAGCTTAGGGTCTTGTCCACAGTCCCCAACCAGTAAGTGGTGATCAAAGGCGTGTTATGAATCTAGACCTCCATACCCTCCACCTTAATCCAAACTGCCTTCAGTTTACTCTTGTAGGAGGTAATATGCACTGTCTTCCCAACTGAGCTATTAGATCATTCACGGCAGAAAACCCGATTTAGCATTCCCTGTGCCCTGCTACCTAATGTAATGTTAAGTCCATGATAGGTACACATGAAATACCTGTTGACTGGTCTATGTGGACTCAGTTTATATTTTAAATTTCACATAATTGGACAAGACTAAATCTGTAGTGATATCAGAATGGGTCAGTCAATAGTACTCTCCACTAAAGTGTGTTTCTGTTCTCAGAAGCTTTGTGTGAGTTAGTGTCGGAAACCAGTGAGTTGGTATCCTCACCAGAAGATATTTTTCTATTTATCATCAGATAGACTGGGAAGGAGGTGGGAGAGAGAGAGAGAGAGAGACATCGATGTGAGGGAGACACATCGAATGGTTCCCTCCCGCAGGACCCCAGCCAGGGCCAGGGATTGAACTACAACCAAGGTAAGTGCCCTTGACCAGAATTGAACCTGTGACTCTTGGGTCTGCGGGCCGACGCTCTAACCACTGAGGCAAACAAGCCAGGCTGAGGCACGGGCTATTTAATCAGATATTTTTTTCCCAAAGGCCAAAGATCTTTATAGTGTTTTACTTGCATAACCTTGATTTTAATTCAAAATTATCACTTGCAATTAATTGCATGGATAAAAAAGTAAAATAAATAATAGAATATCATGCTGTTTCCTTCATTATTTAATTCATATGCTATGAGCCTAGCACTTACCTGGTTTCCGTCATTAATCCACAAGTGGGATGTGAAGTGAGCACTGCTATGCATTTTGGGTTCATGTTTTCTCCGTGATCTGGCATGTGAGCTTCAGTGGAGCAGGGACCTTGTCAGTTGTCTTTGCTGCTGAATCCCAAGCACCCACAGGGGTGCCTAGACCTATTCAGTGAGTAGCAAATACTTGTTGCGTGGATAATCTGATCTATGAATCAGCTTTGAACACAAGGTCCTTCTGAAACAAGGCTCCTTTCTGAATTCTGAGTAGTGTGGATAGTGGTTAGTGAAGCTGCAGGGACCCCCAGAGTCTAGTAGTGCCAATACAAGCGGGATGCACGCTTCCTGATGTGGGCTGGCCTGGGATGGGATTGTGCTTCTCCCACTTGCAGGTCCTGTGACATGGCTATTGCTTTAGACAGACTCTTAGCCTGCTACCTCCTCTGCATTGTTGCAGACAATTCACAAAAGCTCTCATTCCTATATCCAGGAAGTATTTCTTGATGTCCTCTATGTGCCAAACATGTCATGGGTGCTGGAATAAAAAAGAGGAATAAGTACATTTTGGGGCCTCTGGAAGGTCACAGTGGTGAGAGAGACAGTTACCACTGTTCAGAGCACCATGGGATCAGGGCTCTGACAGGGATATTGCTGATGTAGTAAGAGAAACCGTCACTGTGCGCCTTCTTCCAATCTTTCTGGTAAACATTATACACCTCACAAAGACCTCCAGTCGTCTGCGTGTAAAATTAACACAGAGAGGGTAAGGAATTGTTTCTGGCTCAGCTCTATCCAGGTGTAGCTCAAACCTCAAGTGACAGGAAAGTCACAATGGAGCAAATCATCTTTCCTCTGTGGACCTCACCACCAATGTTGAAATAGGAGGAGTTTGCATAGCCAAGGAATGCCAAGACACGCAAGAAAGAATCCAAGATGAGCATTGTGGCTTTGGAGCAGAAGCTGAAACCGGGTTGAGAAACCTGGCACAAGGATTTGGACTGAGAGCCGTTCTGGGCTGGACAGGGTTCGGTCTGGAGTTGTCAGGGCAGAGTGGACACAGACAAGGCCCCTGCCTTCTGGGAGTTACAGAGTTTATATTGTTGTAAGGTGACAGCAAGATAACCAGAGACGCACAGCCGAATTGTAAAGGAGCACTTTATTTCGCTGGCGGGCTGCGGAGGGCATAGTCTCCCCTCAGATCAACAGCCCCCGATTCTTCTTGCTCGTCCCATTTTATAGCAGAAGCCCCCTCCTCCTTTTGCCCCCCTCCCCTCAGGGGACCAGTACAATAGTGTGAGTGACAGAGATTACAGAAGTCAAAATTAGCATTATTCATCTACAGCACAAGTACTTGCAAATACTTGCAAATACCTATACTCAGGAAACTGCAAATGCCTCCCAATTCATGGGGCAACTATAATCTTAGGCAAAATTCCTTTGTGTCTAGTGGTAATTAACCAATTATTGGAAGAATATCGAGGAAGGTCTATTGATGATAAAAATGGAGTCATTTAGTCGCCTTAACCAAGGGGCCTACATAAAAATGGAATCTAGTCACCTTAGCCTTGGGGCCCAGATCAATATAAGGAAGAAACCCAAACAGATCATCTCAAAGAACTGTTTCTTTCCCAACTGCTCTGAGAGGTATTTATGTGTACCTGTCCCTACCTTCTATGGAGGAAGGAACAGACTGAGAGGTGTTTGGTAACTTGGCTAGTCAACCATGAAACGGGGGCTCAAACCAGACAGTCAGCCACGGAGCTGGGGCTCAAACCAGACAGTCAGCCATGGGGCTGAGGCTCACACCAGGCAGTCAGGGATGGACCTGGGGCTCACACCAGGCAGTCAGGGATGGACCTGGGGCTCACACCAGGCAGTCGGATGGACCTGGGGCTCACACCAGGCAGTCAGTGATGGACCTGGGGCTCACACCAGGCAGTCAGTGATGGACCTGGGGCTCACACCAGGCAGTAGGATGGACCTGGGGCTCACACCAGGCAGTCGGATGGACCTGGGGCTCACACCAGGCAGTCGGATGGACCTGGGGCTCACACCAGGCAGTCAGTGATGGACCTGGGGCTCACACCAGGCAGTAGGATGGACCTGGGGCTCACACCAAGCAGTCGGATGGACCTGGGGCTCACATCCAGGCCTGTCTGTCGACAAAGCCAGACCTTCATCCCCTCACTATGACAACACTTCACTTACATTACACTGCTAGATATTCCTGTTCCTTCAGATGAGACATGCATTAGGCTTCCCACAGGGCGCTTACGTGGGAAATCTAGGCTGCTGTCAGGGAAGTGGACCCCTACAGTGTTAGGTCAGATGTCAAAATTGCTGCTCTGGACCCAAATGGCTTTGCTGTCAACTAGGCGGCTTTAGAGTGAGTCAGGAAGGAGATGGGAGCTTGGGCTAATCATGTAAGCTGCAGGGAGCACTGGACTCAGACTGACCTAGTGATGAAAGTGGACCACAGCACTCTTTTTTTTTTTTTTCATCCTCACCCGAGGAAATTTTTTCATTTTTTGTTCAGATAGAGTGGGAGGGAGAGAGAGGAAGAGAGAGAGAGAGAAACATCGACGTGAAAGGGACACATCGAGTGGCTGCCACCTGCACGACCAACCAGGGCCAGGGACAAAGTGCAACCAAAGTACATGCCCTTAGCGGGAACCGAACCCGGGTCTCTCTGGACCACAGGCCGACGCTCTAACCGCTGAGCCAAACCGGCCAGGGCAACCACAGCACTCTTTAGCTCCATGTGCTGACCAAGTTAAGCCATTTTGCAGCCTGATTACCCCTGCCCAGCCCTCAGCCTGGTGTTTAGGGGCCTTACTCTATGTTTCCATGCCTCCTTTTCTTACTCCTGTCAGACCCCTTCTCAAAATGGTTGGTAATGACATTTCTGTATAAGTGCCCCCCTGTCCACCCCCGCTGGGTTCCTCTCTGTGTGCAGAAAGCCAGTTGGGTATCCACAGGTGTCCAGTAATGTTTACTGTGTGACTCATCCCTCAGACAAGGACAGCCGTGATCCCACCACTACACTCAAACCTCCTTTCACTTAGAAGGAGCTGTGGGACTTTCATCCGCACTCTGTATTTTAAACCAGCAGACCTTCCACCGCTGACTCACTTGCTTCTTACTGCGTCCTGGGCAATTTGTTACTAGACTGTCCCCTGACCTCGCCTCAGGGTGAGAGCAAGGTGGATGACTCACTGAAACTGTCCCAAATACAAACTCTCTGAGCCACAGTGAGTCTTCAATGATTCCGTGTTGGGTGAAGGAATGGGTGCATTCACACAAGCCTGCCAATTGTGTTATTTTATTTTAGAGTTTAAATTCTCAGACATTGTTTTGATAGAATTAAATCCTGGCAGAATTGAATTTCTGAACCCAAAGACTGGTGAAACTGTTAATATAAGTAAACATTTCACACTCACTAGGAGATGACTCTCCTTGTTTCCTCCTATTGCTTGACCACTGCTTTTTAATCTGCTTGGATTAATCTTTTTCTGCTTTTTAAAAAAAATTTAAAGTATTGAAGTAACATTGGTGAATAACATTATACAATTTTCATATGTACAAGACTATAATTCGATGTGTGTAATCTATTACATGCTTTCCACTGGAAATCTAGTTTCCTTCATTACCATACATTTGACCTCCTTTACGCACTTCACCCCCACCCTTTCCCTGTGGTGATCACCATTCTGTCACCTGTATCTATGAGTTTCTTTTTGTTTGTTTGCTAGTCCATTTGTCAGTTATTGTTTTATATCCCACAAACGAGTGAAATCATACCTTTTGTCCTTATTTGCCTGCCATTTCACTTAGCGTAATGCTCTCAAGATCTACTCATGTTGTCACAAATGGCAATATTTCATGTCATCCCGGCTGAGTAGTATTCCACTGTAGATATGTAGTACATCTTCTTTATCCAATCCTCCTTGGATGGACTCTTAGCTCAGTTCTATGTCTTGGCTACTGTGAATTATACTGTCATGAACATATGGATACACATATATCTTTATGAATAAGTGTTTGCATTTTATAGGGTGAACACTCAGAAGAAGAATTGATGGATCATATGGTAGTTCTTTTCTTACATTTTTGAGAAACCTGCATACTGTTTTCTATAGTGGCTTCACTGAATTACATTGCTACCAACGGTGTATGACGTTCCCTTTTGTCCACATCCTCTCCAACACTTGTTATTACTTGTCTTGCTGATGGTAGTCTCCCCAACAGGCATGAGGTGGTATCTCACTGTAGTTTGATTTGCATTTTCCTAATAATTAGCGATGTTGAATATTTTTTCCCTATCAAATTCCCAATGGCATTTTTCACAGAAATAGAATTTTAAAATCCTAAAATTTGTACAGAACCACAAAAGACCCTAAATAGACAAGGCAATGCTGAGAACAAAGAAGAAAACTAGAGGTTTCACATTCAATGACTTCATACTATTCTGCAAAGCTACAGCAATGAAAAGTAGTGCAATATTGGTAGAATAACAGACACACAGACCAATAGAACGTAGTTGAGAACCCAGAAATAAAGCCACACACATACTGGCAACTAATTTTCTACAAAGAAGTAAAGAACATACAATGGAGAAAGGAGAGCCTCTTCAAAAAAGTGGGGTTGCGGCAATGGCAAGCCACATGCAAAAAAAAAAAAAAAAAAGGAACTAGACTGCTCTCTGACACCATACACAAAAATTAACTCCAAATAGATTAAGGACTTAGGTATAGGACCTGAAGCAATAAAATATATAGATGAAAACATAGGCAGTAACTATATAGACCCTGGTCTCAGAGGGGTTTTGGTGAGCTTGACCCTAAAAAAAAAGGAAACAAAAGCAAATATAAATGAATGGGAGTCTATCAAATTCTACACAGCAAAAGAAACCATCAACAATACAAAAGGCAACCAAAAGAAAATGGGAGAAGATATGTGAATACAATACTTCCCACAAGAGAGTCATGTTGAAGATGTATAAGAACCCACACAACTCAGCAACAAAAAAACAAACAATCCGATTAAAAAATAGTCAGAGCACCTGCACAGGGACTTTTCCAAGGCAGACATGCAGATGGCCAACACACCTACACACCCGTTTCTTGTTGATAGTTCTCTTCCTGCCGCACCAGGCAAAGACTTCTAATTCATCACCTGTAGTCCATTCTGATGATGTCTGTGAGGGCATCAGACATTAGACTCCAAGAAATCCAAAATGAAATACAGTAAACATCATCAAGTGCTTGTTGAAACCTCTCTGCCAATCCAGAATTAGTACAATAGGTACCGTAATTTGGCTGTTTCATATTAGGTGCCAAATAAAGTTTTCTACTGCATTACCAGGTAATGAGGGAGAGGGAACCGCCTCATTTTTCAGTGTCACCCCTAAGTGGAGTGAGCACAGTCCACACCCCGTGGTATAACTCAGGTTAGCATTTCTCAGAACTCCTTCACCACTCTTTAGATATCTCTTGATATCACAGAGCTGTGTTTTTTCTAACATTTTCAGTAAAACTGAATGCCTTTTATGATTGTAATGGAAAATCAAGACAATGTGAAGATAACTAGAAAAATAAATACAGTACAATGTTCAAAGGGTTTTCACGTATTCATTAAAAAATTTTAAATGAACTAAAAAGAAAGACATGAATAGATTTGCACACTGCTATTCATTTCTTTTGTGTTCTCTCATCTAATCCTCGTAAAACAACTCAGAATACATAGGACCTTTTCCACTTTTCAAGATGCGTCAGTGGAGACCCGGGAAGTTGGAGACATGCACAAAGTGACAGAGCTGCTGTGCACACACTGGGGATGGAAACCAGTCATCTGACCTCAAAGCTCTCAGAGCTATCTGTGTGGGCAGCGCAGGCAGTCCTCAGCTCACCTAGCTCCCACCAATGCGCTCTTTTCTCTCTGACACAGCTTCAGAGAGTTTACCTCCCATCTCCCCTCAACACCATCAGCCAATTTCTCCTCCCTGAGACCTCTCCCCAGATCCTGTGGCAAAATGCCCAGGTCGCCCTACAAGATGAAGTATGGCTTTTTTATTCCTGAAAGGTAGTTATGTTTTCTGTCTTTTCAGGACAGAACTATTTGCTCAAATGCTCTCCAAGAGTGAAAAGTCAGTGCTGTGTCCAATGTCCTGCTGTCATCCACAAAGTGTGTCCTGAGGAGGGTCCTTTATTGCAGAAATGTTTTCTGGTGGAAATAATACAAATTAGAAACTTAGAATTGGCCTCTGTAAAAACATGTGGCAGAGGAGAAGGACCAAGGAGCGACTTCAGTTCTTGGGGAAACAAAAAATCTATACAGGATGAAAAAATTATGGAGATAGAGAAAGAATTTTTGGTGATTTTCCATGGAGGCTGCAACGCCAATACCCTTCCCCACCATCCCACAGAGGCTTTGATGTGCCTGTCATATGCTATATGTTTGTTGCCAAATAAAACACATATATTACTGTTAAGTTTTCAATGTCCGAGGAGCACTGAAGGTACTCTGGGTATCACCAGTTTCCTGTGTTCCACACTCTTGAAGCTCTTACTTTCACAAAAGGGAACAGACTTGAAGTTGAACCCGGGTTGGAAAGTTTCACGTGAAGGTGGTGGACCAAGTGAGCACACAGTCTGCAACCTTGTCTATCACTGGCCATTTTGCATTTCACAGCCTGGGGCAATCCCTCAGTCCTGGATGATGGTATATTTACACTGAGTTGCTGAAGAGGGGGTGCCATTTCAGGAAGAGCCATCACACTGTCCCGTGGTAGCCACACATCAGCATGGAATGCAATGTTTTAGGGCTCTGAAGCCATTATGTGTGTGTCCCCCCACCATTCATATGTTGAAGTCTCACCTCCAATGTGATGGTTTTTGGAGGCAGGGCCTTTAGGGATTAATTAAGTCAGATGAGGGTGTTTCCCTCAATGATGGGATTAGTGTGCTTATGAGAATGGCAAAAGCCCAGAGCTCTTTCTCACTCTGTCAAGTGAGGACACAGCTAGAACTGGGTTCTCTTCAAGCCAGAAAAGTGCACTCGCTAAGCACCCCTGTGTTCACTGCAGTGTTACTTACAATAGTTAACATTTGGAAGCAGATCAAGTGCTTATCAGTAGATGAGTGGATAAAATAGCTGTGGTACATTTACACAATGGAATACTCACTACTCGGGCATGAAAAAGAAGGAAATCTTACCCTTTGTGACAGCATGGATAGACCTGGAGAACATTATGCTAAATGAAATAAGCCAGTCAGAGAAAGAAAAATACCATATTATTTCATTTCTATATGGAATCTAATGAACAAAATAAACAGAGTAATAAATACAGAAAACAGACTGACAGCTATCAGAGGGGAGGAGTTTGGGAGGCTGGTTGAAAAGGTGAGGGGATTAAATAAAAAAGGAAACTCATCGACACAGACAAGTATGGTATTTGCCAGAGGGAAACAGGATGGGGGATGCTAGAGTTGGATCTTAGGGGGATAAATGGTGACAGAAAGAGACTTAACTTTGGGTGGTGCACACACAATACAATGTACAGATGATATACTTGAAATGTATACTTGAAATGTACAAGTATACAGATGTATACTTGAAAACTACATACTTTTATTAACCTATGTCACCCCACTAAGTTTCATTAAAACACTTTAAAAACTCAATCATATTATAACCCTGATCTTTGCCTTCCCAACCTCCAGAACAGTGAGAAGTAAACATGTGTTGTTTGGTCCACCATGTCTTCGGTATTTTATTATAGCAGCCTTAGCTAACTAAGACTGTCTGATATTTTAATGGTGGTTGCATGACACTATGCCTATGGCAAAATCCATAAATATTTATAGCACATGTACTAAAATTTAATGTATCCAAAATTTTAGAACATCATTAAGGAAGTCAGGAGTATCAGGATGGAATGCAGACTATGACAAAGATACCTCACCATATTTTATATGCATGAAAAAATATTATCTGAAGGTCATAAGGGACACAGTGCTGACCTAAGGAACTTTGGAACTGGAAGAAAGAAAGCTAAGGGTGTAGCTTGTCCTTTTATCATTTTACCATGACATATCATTTAACACGGTAAAATGTTAAAATGAGAAAAGAACAGGCTACATCCTTAAACAAAATATTTTCAAACCACATATCTTACAAAGGGTCACTGGTAGAATATACAAAATTCTCTAAACTCAACAATAAAAATAGCATCAAAAAGAATAAAATACTTAGAAATTAACTTAGTCAAGGAGGTGAAAATTTTATACACTAAAATTACTAATAAATGTGAAAGAAATTTAAAAAAATGAATAAATAGAAAGACATACCATATTTATGGGTTGGGAGACTTAATAGTATTATGAGAATGGCAAATAATGACATATATTTACAGATATAGAAAAATCCATCTTAAAGTGTATATGGACTCTCAAAGGACCCTGAATACTCAAAACAGTCTTGAAAGAGATGATTTAAGTTGGAGGATTAACACGTCCTGATTTCAAGACTTATTACAAAGTTACAGTAATCAAAACAGTGTGGTTGTGGCATAAAGACAAGTGTGTGTGTGTGTGTGTGTGTGTGTATACACACACCAATGGAATAGAATAGTCATAAATAAACCTCGTGGATATAGTCCATTGACTTTTGACAAGAGTGCTAAGGCTATTCAATGGAGAAAGAAGAGTTTCTTCAACAAATATTTTTGGAAAACCTGGAAATTCACATGAAAAAGTGAAGGTAGACCAGGAAGGTAGGACATGTGGTGTATACATACAACGGGATACTATTCAGCCTTTAAAACGAAAGAATTATGCCATATGTGACAACATGCATGAACCCTGAGGACATTATGCTAAGTGCAATAAACCAGACCAAAAATGATAAGTACTGCATGATTCCAATTATATGAGGTATCTGAAATAGTAAAATTCATAAAATCAAACTAGAATGCTGGTTACCCGGGGCTGGAGGGAAGGGGAAAACAGGGAGTTATTAATCAATAAGCATGCAGTTTCAATTAAGATGAATACGCTGTAGAGATCTGATATACAACATTGTATCTAAAGTCAACAATTATGTGTTGTGGCAGAAATTCCGTCTGTGGGAAGAGACAGACTGCATGCACTTGGAGGATTAGAAAATGACTGTTTAATGTGCCCCGGTGCTGTCCCAGTGGAGTCACCTCCAAAGGCTGAGCCCTGAGCTCGGGTTCAGCCACCTTTTATACATGATAAGCCTCGGAGTATTTGGGGGCCTTCTAGTTCCACTGTAGTTTAGGCAGTTGGCAGATGTAAGGGAATTACAAAAGCCAAGGGCGGGGTCTCTGCACTGCCTAAGGGGCTGCACCTGGCTTGCCTTCTCAATGTACACTTAAAATTAGTTAATAGGATAGATCTAATATTAAGTATCATCACAATACAATTTTTTAAAATACTGTATCTCACTAAGCAGTTTCACTTGTATTGGCAATAAATGTTGAATAACCATATATTCAGCACCTACTACATGCTAGGCACTGTGAATTTCATAACCTGCAAAGGCTGCTCCCCTCAAGAAGCTCAGACAGATGGAAAAGGGGTTTATGTAAATAGACTATCCCAACAGAACACGAATAGCATTAGGATAGCAATAAAACATGTTGAGTACTATGAGAGCACAGAGGTGGTGCATCCATCTAGCCCAGCCAGCCCATCAGGAGATTAGAAAAAGCTTCTTTTTTCCTTTTCAAAAAGGCTTCTTTCAAAATACTTTTTATTTTGAAATATTCATATACAAAAATGATCAAAACAAAGATATACAGAGCTTAATAATAATTTAACACAAACACCCCTGTAACCACCACTCAAATTAAGAAATAGAACATAGGCCCTGGCCGGGTTGTTCGGTTGGTTGGCGCATCCTCCAGTATTCCAAAAGGTTGCAGGTTGGATTCCTGTTCAGGCAGGGCACATGCTGAGGTTTCAGGTTGGATCCCTGATCAGGGCTCATTTGGGAGCAAGTGATGGATGTTTATATCTCACATAGATGTTTCTCTTTCTCACTCTCTCACTCTCCCTTCCTCTCTCTAAACATATCTTCGAGTGAGGATTAAAAAACATTAAGCCTTGGCTGGTGTGGCTCCGTTGATTGAGTATCATTCTTGGCACCAAAAGGTCACAGATTGGATTCTCTATCAGGGAACATGCCCAGGTTTCAGGCTCCATCCCCCGTCTGGGTGTGTGCCAGAGGCAGCCCATCTCTCTTTCTCTTTCTCTCTCTCTCTCTCTCTCTCTCTCTCTCTCTCTCTCTCTCTCCCCCTCACTCTCTCTCCCCTATCTCTCTCTCTCTCTCTCAAATCAGTAAATCATATTTTTAAAATAAAATTAAAATAAAAAAAGAAAACATTGTTTAGCACCCAGACAACCCTCTTTCTCAAAGGAATCGCTACCATGACTTCTAAGTTAATTACTTTTCAGTCTTTAAAATAAATAGTTTTAGAGAAGGCTTCTTGAGCAGATGACATCTGAACTACCAGGAAAGATAAATAGAAATTAGCATAGTGAAGATCATGTCAAGATATGAGAAAAAGCATTTTATGTACCCAAAATGAGAGGAAACATGATTCTTTCAGTTAACTAGGAAGTTGCATATGATCCATGGAGCAGTTTGAGAAGACGGGGTAGGTGTTGGAGGCAAATACGCCTGAAAGAGTAGGAAGTGAGCATATCCTAAAAGACTTCATGTTTCTTGCTAGGGATTTTGGGCCATCTTGACAGCAATGGGAGTCATGGACTACTATGGAACAGAGGAGGACTTCTGTGCCAGTTCTGTGATGACAACTTTTTATAAACCTGATCTTATCTAATCTTCCCAACGTTGAGAGATGTTGTTAAGCCCATTTTGCAGATCATGAAACTGATGCTTGGAGAGGTTTTCAGACGTATCCATGGTTTCAGGGGTGTAAGTGAAAGATGTGTGATGGAGGCCATCATCCAGGTGATGTGCTCAGTCTTTCCTCAAACCCTTGCCTCTGCTATCTTCCAGCTCTTCACAACTCCTGTATTCACAAGAGTGGCAATTTCCTGGGAAGCCGTGGAAGATAAGGTTGAGGGATAGATACTTTGATATAATGTAATAGCACTGACACCGATTCAGAAAATAGTGGCTTCAAATCTTAACTCTGCTGCTAAGTCACTGTGTCATCTTAGAGAAGTTTCTCAACCTCTTTGAACCTCAGATGCCTGTTTATAAAATGGGAACAAACTTACATGAAGCAAATAAAACATATATAGCATCTAGTATAATCCCTGGCATGGAAAAAACACTCAATAAATGATGGCATTTATTACAATACCAACTGTGTAACTTTGGGTAATTTCCCTCTCTGAGCTTCAATTTTCTCATTTTGTGAAAATCCAAAGATTCATGTGTGTGGGATTTTACTTCTATGTGAAATCTAAAGAACAAAATAAATGAACAAACAAACCTGAAACACCTCATACAGAAGGCAGACTGGTGGTTGCCAGAGGGGACAGGGGGTGGGGGACTGGGAGAAAGAGGTGAAGGGATTAAGAAGTATGTGTTGGTAGTTTCAATATTGTTACGGGGATGTAAAGCACAGCATAGAGAATGTAGTCAATAATATTTTGATAACTATGTATGGTGCCAGTTTGGTACTGGAAATATCAGAGGAAAACACTTTGTAAAGTATGGTTGTCTAATCACGAGGCTGTACACCTGAAACCAATACAAAATAATGTTGAAAGGACTCTATAATTGCACAATTAAAGAGAAAAAGATTCATGCATGTACTATTAGTACAGTGCTGGGCACACAGTGGGCACTCAAAAATATGAACAGCTATTGGTGTAGTTTGATATAAGTACCATAGACTTTGGAGAGAGTCAAAACCGTGTTCAAATGCTAGCTTCAAACCCTTGAGGGAGATATATAACCTCTTGGAGCCTCAGTATCCTCATCTGTCAAATGGAGATATTATTCTCCATTTGCCAAGCAGCAGATAAATTCCCCATTTGTGAGAGCTGCAGATAAACCATGAGAATTGCCTGGCTCAAAGGAAATACTCTGTATAATAAAATCTGACTCTGGATTGCAGAGCTCGAAATCCTAGTCCTTTTATAAGCTGCTATAAAGTCTATGTCTCGGATACATTCTTTTCTCTTGAGTGAGAATGGGATACATAAAATTCACTATTTTAAGTGTGACATAGTCAATTTTACAGATATAAAGAATTTATTTTAAAGGAGAGAGACTCATAGCAGAAAAAGAAATGGGTGCCTAGTCTGTGCTAAGTATTCTATACATGGTTATTGTAACCATTCTTACAGTTCTGCAAGACAGCTATTACTGTCACCATTTTTACAATTATGGACTATGGTTATTGCCCTTATTAGATTAGGACTTTGAGAAACAGAAATGATGGTCATGATTGGATTCAGATCTGGAACCGAGACACTTTCATGTTCATTCTCTCAGGTGCCATTTTTTGGCCACGTAAAAGCAGTCAGTGCAGTGCAGTGATGGGCTAGAAGAACTAATAGGCTGAACGTCCGCAGGAGGTTAGGTACCCTCTACTCTTTAACAAACTCATCAGATAATATCCACCATTTCTCCTCTTACTTCACAGACACACTCCTGCCCTCTTTCATCCAAGCCACTAAAATGGAATCACCCTAGAGGTAACCTCACACGACCCCACCCATACCCTCTTCTCTCTCCAGTTCTACTCCATGTTGTGCCTACCACATACCTAGCAGTGTTCTCCAGGTGAGGATAAAGCAGTGAAGAAAATGCAACCCCGAGGCCCCTGTCACTTCCATCTGGTGGGTGAAAGACAAAGACAACCATCAACTTACAACACAGTGTGGCCAGAGGAAGGACAGAGCAGCGCTGTGGGAGCACAGAGAAGAGGCCGCTGTCCTAGGACCGGCTCATAAACTTCTCTGGGCCTCAGTTCCAGGGTCCTCATCTCTAAAACGGTTACAATAACTATCCCCATCACCTAATATTGTCTCCTCTCTACAGGATGAAATTCAAAAGAACCTAAAGAGACCAGCTGTACTCCAGGGAAAAAACATTAGCTCTGTGTCCTGTGTTGGTCACACATCACTGTGAAGGGAAAGCATTCCTGGGATCCCTGGGAACCTAGTTGCCCTGCAGCCATGGGTAAGGAAGTGGGATTTGGGGGGAGGATCCCTGCCATGTCCATCTTCTATGTCTTCACATCTGCTGGAGGGGCTTCTTTATTTATTAGGAGTTCTGTGCTCTGACAAGGTATTCTGTACATGACTAGGAGTGAAGCTGGTCCTCAGGGGTCCTGCTACAGAAAGTGGTACCAGCAGCAGCCTGTTGCCCTCTGGTGGACATTGAGAGTAATGTCACATTGTTGGATGATTTTACCTAAACATTTGACAAATTCAAAGGGGAAGGCTTCATTATATTCCATAAACAAGTGATCTGATTATCAAAATAGATCCAGAGACATGGAAGTAGGGAACAGACTGACAAACCTCAGAGAGAAAGGGGATGGGGGGGTGGGAAGAAATAAACCAAAGAATTTATATGCATAACCAATGGACACAGACAATAGTGTGAGGAATGCTGTAGGGGGATGGCAACTGGGACGAGGGAGTCAATGGGGGAAAAAAGAGGGAACATTTGTAATACTTTCAACAATAAAGATAAGAAATAAAATAGCCCTGGCCAGTTTGACTGAGTGGTTAGAGCGTCAGCCCACAGAGCAAATGGTCGCAGGTTGGACTCCAGTCAAGGGCACATAGCTCAGTTGTGGTTCGATCTCTGGCCCTGCTTAGGGTTGTTTGGGAGGCAACCAATCAGTGTGTCTCTCTCACATCGATGTTTCTCTCTCCCTCCCTCCTACTCTATCTGAAAATCAATGAAAAAATATCCTCGGGTGATGATTAAAAAATAATGAAATAAAATAAAAACACAGGGGATGGGTGATGATTTCTTCCTCAGAGCGTCTAGGAAAGAACCCTAGTAGTTGGGGTGCTTCCTCTACAACAGGTGTTCCAGGAACTACAGCCAGAAGGAAGAATGTCAAGCAGATAAAACTACCTGTCTCTTTCTGTGTGCCTCTATTCACGACAAGGAACATCTTTCCTAAACTCATGGCTCCCAGATTCTACTTCCAGGTTTCCTTTTCTGAGCTGAATAAGGTTTTGCACTACCTAGTGTGCTAGGAAAAGGACCTCTCTCATTACATTCCCACCTTTAGTTGTGTCTGCTCAACCAGCTTTAACTGTGACATATGAATGGGATATGAATGTGGATGCATTCTTCTCTCTGCTTTTTATGCTTATCCTGTGAGCTGAGCCTTTCAGCTGTCACAGTGCCTTTCCTCACCCTAGTATGCCAGGTCCTGAGGTAGTCTTGGGGACATACACCTGGTTTCAGTCCTTGTGGAGCTCACAGCATGCTGGAGGAGACACACAGCAGAACCAAAAACGACCAAAAATTGGGGTAGAAGCTCGGGATGATGACGGAATTCAGGATGTCCTGATAATGCATATAAAGATGGGCAAGGTATCTCCTTTCAAAGGAAGAGAATTGCCACATGAGAAGTAACAAATGAGTAGGAGTTGGTCAGGTGGAAAGGGGAACTAGAAATATCCAGATCGCAGGGATAACATACATGAGGTCTTGTAGCTGGAGAGAGTGGGATGCATGGGAGGAATAGACTTCTATTCTGGCCTCAAAATCACATCAGAAATTGTAAATGTTTATTGTTCTCTAAGTATTTTGAAGGTGAGAACTCTCACCAATTATTTCTGAACTGCAAGTGCTCAGTACAACATCTGGCATGTCAGCATTCAATAAATATCTAGGTATGCATAAAACAAGTGAATCCACTTTATGCCAGGCACAGAAGAAGACAATTATTGGCATTATATAAAATGCAGACTTTCTCAAAATGTATATAAATCATAGTTATTTCTCTTCAATGGTAAGAAATTCAGAGAAATGTACTTACCATTTGACTAAAGAGGAGTGGGGAAACAACTAACCAGTGTTTTTTGAAAATTCTTGAATAGTCATTGTGCCTGCTGCTAGGTCCATGCATTCACCTGTTTAAAAATCGATGACTAAGGTTGTGAAATCCATCACATATATATGCCAGACTATCTATTTTCATTTCTATATGTGTAAGCTTGGATGTGCAGAGAAGATGCATTGAAATTTGTAAACAAACACATGCAAAGTAAACATCAGGTATATATTCTCATCCATGTACTAATAGAAATGCCATGAACCCTCCCCCATTTACCACCTCCTTTTGTTCCTGTCCCCCACTCCTTGCTTCAAGGCTTTTTGACCATGTCTCTAGCCATCCATTCACATGTCACTGGCACTGCTCTGGAACCACTAGTCAGTGCTTGGAGGCCAGGTTATTTTGTGTGTTTCTTGCCAAGCTCAGCCTATCAGTAATCAATGTTTTGGTTGGACTGGCCCTAGTGATCCTTATGATGGCAAGATACCCTCAGGAAAAACCATCAGGAAACTGAGATGTAAAGATTTATTACGTATAAGAACTAGAAATGACACAGCATACATGGGGCCACACAGAAATGAGAGAGAGAGACATTGAGTCAGAGAAAGAGAGAAAGCACACTAGGTAGCAGGCTTGGGGTTCTCTTTTTATTGGGGTTGACAGTGGGGTCCAAGAGTTTTGCTGGCTCACTCCTTATTGGTGAATTCAAAACACAATGTCAGGAATTTAAAGAACAAGTAGGGAACAAAATGAGCTCAAAATGATCAGTTATTAAAATAAACCAAAATTTCTAAAATGCAGAATCCTGTTGGGATTGGGGGTGCCTGGCCCTTTATCCAGTCCTGTGGCTGGTCCTGTGTTTATTAGAAATAGCCACCTTGGAAATGGATACCTCTTGGACATGTATTCCTAGTGCAATGATAGCTTGTCAGACCTTTTTGTATTAGAAAGCAGAAAATGAATGTCAGGGTTTACAGTATAGTCTCCATGGGAATTTGAAGGAACTGATTTGTATTTGACAATTATACTAATGTTTGGGTTGACATTCTTGATTCTGTCAATGTAACACTGAAGAGCATGTATGCCTTTCATGAACAGGGACTTTAGGAACAGAAACAAAGACCATTTAGCCACAAATAGGAGGATAAGTGGTCAGGATCAGGAAAGGCTCTTCTCAGAAGTGATAATGAGATAACTACTATGCCCTCCAATTTACAGAGGAGGAGACTGAGGGTCAGAGATATTATGTAACTTGCTCAAGGACAAACAGCAAGGCAGAGATGGGGCCAGTTGTCAACCCCCCCTTTGGCCCCCGTGTAAATGAATTTTTCATTAATCATAGCTCAATCTTATGATATCACCTATTTTTATTCCCAGCTACCAGTTACACTTTCTGGGACACTGCTTCCTTAAAGTTTGCAAAAATATTTTAAAATTATTTATCTTTTTTTAAAATTCTCAACGGAGGATATTCTTACTGATTTTAGAGAGAGAGGAAGACACACACAGACAGAGAGAGAGAGAGAGAGAGAGAGAGAGAGAGAGAGAGAGAGAGAGAGAGATGGAAACATCATTGTAAGAGAAAACACTGATTGCTTGCTTTCCGTAGGTGCAGGCATCGAACTGAAACCTAGGTATGTGCAGTGACCGGGAATTTAACCCAAAGAATTTTGGTATATGGGACAGTGCTACAACAAATGATCCCCACTGGCCAGAGCCAGATTTAAAAAACAAAACAATAACAACTCTACTACATGATGCATTCTTAGAATGAGCTACATAGTTTGTGAGGTCCAGGGAAAAATGAAAAGAAATGAGAAATAGGACTATATTTTCCTCAATTTCCCTTCCAAAGAGCCAGATAGTTTACTGTTTACCTTATTTTAATACATCAGGTGTAACACAGCATTAACACAGTATGTTTAGTTTAATATGTACCACCCATTTTCATCCCTACCATAATGTAGGAGGCGTGCACTCTTACTGTGCCTAATTAATCAATGAGGAGACCTAGGATCCCAGATTCACTAACTTTTCTGGGAACACACAGTGAGTCAATAGAAAAGAAGAATACAGACCTCAGAGCCAAGGTCTACTGGCAAGGAGATCTCAAATCACAAAGGTGCTCTGAGCCTCTATAACCACATCTATAAATTGGGAATAAATATAGGCCCTCTGAACTGAGGTTGGGAGACTGGCTGCAGTAAGAAAGATCTTCTTTCTTGTTCTAGTCTTTGGACATCTGTGAATTTACTCAAGGATAAGTGAGTACTAGCTTTTAAAATAATTGTTCCAGAAATATTTCCTTTAGTTCCAATATGTTTTTAATTAATTAATTTATTTATTTATTTATTTTTGTTAATCCTCACCCAAGAATATTTTTTCCGTTGATTTCTAGATAGAATGGAAGGGAGGGAGGGAGTGAGAGGGAGAGGAAGAAACATTGATGTGAAAGATATACATCAATTGGCTGCCTCCTGCATGACCTTGACTGGGGCAGGAGATCAAACACCCAACCCAGGTATGTGCCCTTGACTTGGAATCAAACCTGAGACCCTTTGGTCCACAGGCTGATGCTCTAAGGCCTGAGCCAAACCTAACAAGGCTAGTTCCAACATTTTTAATGGAAGGCCCAAAATGCTTTTGGTTTCTTTCCTGAGTCTAATTTTGTCTCCATTTTAGTCTCTTAGTGCAGATGATGAATCCCTTTGTGTTCTTTTGAGAGCTACCAAGGGGCTGACTAAAGACACTGTTTACCATCAGACATTAGGGCAACGCCTAAGCGGAGGTAGCACAATGTCAAGGAGTAAGGATACTAGGTGATGGGGATTCTGGGAAGATGGTGGCGGTAGTGGCTGCACAGTGTTTCCATCTGACCAAACACCCATATAAAGAGGCAGCAATTAAATAGCAAAAACCAAACCACAAATGTATGTACAACATTTACCACAAATTCAGATTACAAGTTATCCCCCAAATCCCCAAATTTAAGTGCATAGAGAGAAACCACAAACCCTTTAAGCTCAATAAAAAACCACAATACATTAGTAGAATAAAACCAGCATTTTAACTTTATTCTTCAAAGATTCATTGTATAAGAGGAAACCTTGAAAAGGGGAATTTCAACTCTGGGGCAAAGGCAGGCCCTTTTTAGGGAGAAGAGGGCCTGGAATCAAGAGCCAACAGCAGGTAAGTGCTAGGCGGGGGAGTCTGGGGAAGAGGAGGCTTCCAAACTCATGACCTTGGTTGCTGGCTCAGAGAACTCTTAGAAACCTCACAAGTAACCGCACAGCAGGCAACCATTCAGCACAGTGGGTGGATGTTGATTCCTCCTGGGTCTTATGAGGATGCCCATGGAGGGTCACAGCTCAGGAGAGGTAGGGGGTTAAGGGATGTTCTCTATTTGAGCCTCCTCTCCTGCAGAGGCAGGGCTCAGAGCATCCACCTCCAGCAGCAAGGCTGGTCTAAGGCTACCAGGGCTAGGCGTGGAGATGGAGGCCAGGCCATGAAAATTGGGGGAGGAGGAAATGGAGCTGGGGCCAGAAAAATTCGAGGGGGGAGAAGAGGGGCCCTGGGCAAGAAAACCATGAGAGGAGGGGCAGAGAAAGGGGGAGGGGGGTGAGGGGAGAAGGAAGAGAATGAGGTGGAATAACAACCACCAAACTGCCTAGGGCAAAGTAAGAGCCTACCAGGAGGTGAGGGTGAGGAGGCACGCATATGGACCACATGCCAACGCTGCTGGGAAGGAAGGCTTGGGGCCTCAGCATTAGAAGAGCTTAAGCTACTCTGGAAGACAAGCCTTCCTAAGGTCAGCCCATGGAAAGGAGGCCTCTGACCAGCAGGCCCAGGGAGAGAGGGGTGCCTGCTAGGGGCTGATCTCTGCACTGGATGGCTCCAGGGGACAAAGCCTAGAGAACTGCTGCTGCTGCTGCTAGTGGGAGCAGGGCTTCTCCAGCTGGCCAAGCCTCCGAGGGCAGGGCCTGGCTGGCAGGTGTGGTTGTTGAGGGCAGAGCCTAGTCCAGATGCAGGACTATAGGAAGCAGGGCTAGGCTCACAAGCAGAGCCTCTGAGAGCATGGCCTGGTCTGGAAGCGTGGTGGCGGCTGGCAGGACCTGGTGAGGATCCAGGGGTACTAAGATCTGTACCCGACCCGGATACGTGGTTACTGGCAGTAAAACCTGGAGGCGCAGCTGCAAGGTGGCTGGGTGCGGTGCCCAGGGTAGATGCAGATGCAGGCAGGCTGCAGGGTGCTCGGCCTGGTGCAGAAGCGCGGCTGCGGACAGGAGGGCCTCGCAGGGTGGCGCGGCTTCGCCGGGCAGGGTCTGGAGCTGAAGGCAGGGCCTGGCTTCGGAGGTCGGGGCCTGGCTGAGAAGCACGACTCCCAGGAGAAGCCCGAGGGGCCTGGCGGCGGCGGCTGGTAGACCGAGCCCTCGGAGATGATGGCGGCAAAGGCACAGACCTCTGGGACGCGGGAGCCTCTGGAAACAGACAGAGCCCTGTGAGCTGCTGAGCCTGGGCAGCCTTCTTGAGGCTGCGACGCTTCTGCCCACGGCCACCCTCTGGGCCGTGGTGGGGGTCGGACGCCCGCAGCCCTGGCCCGCGCCCCATCCTCTTGCCCTGTGGCGGCCTCGCCGCCCGCGTGTTCGGTCTGGAGACCTGGGCCCGTCTCGGGCCTCACAGCTCAGCTCTGTGTGGGGACTCGGGCCGCCCTGGAGCTCAGGACGCCCGCTTTCCTGCAGCTCAGGACGCCCGCTTTCCTGCCCACGGGGCCTGGGGGGCGGCCCCGGGTCCTGGGCAGCGAGGGAAATGGCGCCGGGGACCGCCATGGCGCAGGAAGAGGCACCAGCAGTGCCACAGCCTAGGGCGCCCCCACCCCATGGAGACATGGTGCTCCAGACTATGGGCACCGAGGCCCTGGGATCCCTGTGGCCCGGCCCGAGGGTGTCGCCACGGGCAGGGACTAATTTGTTCTTGGGCCCTGGGGGCACCTTACCCTGCGGCTGCTTCTCCTCGTCCTCCAAACAAGACTGGGTGGACATGGTGACAAGTTCTCCCTCAGAGACACGAGAGCGCGGCTGCGGATGGACGCCGCGTGCCTAGAGCAGGAGCTGGCGGAGTAGGGGGTGGGCGTGGCCCCGCTGAGTCCCCGCTCTGATTGGTCAGCTGAAGCCACGTCACTAACGGTTTCTCAGAGCGCGGCAATCCAGCTAGGTCTGGCGCCAAACCCGACCCTGACCCCGAGGGTGTGCTCCACGGCCCCTGGGGTCCGCCCACAGATTCAGTGCTGTGAATTCCATAGTTTTCCCCTGGCCCCTAGTGGGTGTGCATCGAGGGAGGGGGCAGGGGCCCAGAGGCTGTCCTCATAAACAGTTCGAGTTGCTCCACATCAGCTTAGCCACCCTGGCGGCTCAACCACAAGCCGTGGCTTGTAAGAAATACCACACCGGCCGACAGGAGATATCCCTGAGCCAGGTGTGCCTCCTGGAATCTGGTCAGGACGCTGGGTCCTTCACGACACAGAGAGGACGGTCCCAGAACTCCTCCGGTCATCTGGATGACCCCACGCGGGGATCTGTCTGGAGAGCAGTCTGAGGGAGACACAGGGGGTGGGGCCCACACTGTCTTGGCTCCAGATGTTCAGCACTGCTGTCAAGCGCCGGGGTGGGCGGGGGTGCTGGGCTGAGCTTCCCAGTAAGAGGCTTCCCCCACTTATGTCCCAAATGTCCTGGGATTCCGGGTGATACTGTCCTTAAATATGCACCATCATTTGTGTGGGCTGCGTAGTAATCCGCTGATGAATGTCCATCCACTTACTTGGCCTACTCTCTTATTTCTTTTAATATAACTACGCTGTCGTGCACAGGCTTGACCTTCCATGTGTGGACACCGCTTTGTAATCATTAGTACGCAAGGGTTGCCTGGTCAGTATCCCAATTGGAAGAGCAAATGTGGGAGAGCTGGCACCTAAATTCTCACCCACCCATAAGCAAGTAATTGCATTGCTTCTTTACCTGTTGGTTGAAATAGCCATTCATATATATATACATATATACATATATAGATATATATATATACACACATATATATACATATATAAATATATATATAGCCATTCATATATATACATATATAAATATATATATATATAAATATATATATTTAAATATATACATATATAAATATATATATATAAATATATATGTGTATATATATATATATATGAATGGCTATATATATATTTATATATGTATATATATGTGTGTATATATATATATATCATAGTTTATTGTATTTCATCAAATGGGATCACTTATCAATAGATATGGTCTAATAACCTGATTTTGGAGTCCAGAAAACCCTCTTTCCATATCAGTAAGTAAATATCCACAAGGCCATTTATTACGTATAAAATACTCCGATTACAGAAGAAGCGTACATTTTCAAATATTGCAATATTGACATTGTTACAACTTTTCCCTTTGAGAGGCACATACTACTTACTAAAAATTGTTCATTTCCTCAGTTTTGTCCATGTTATGGATAAATTCCTAGAAAATGAATCTCTTGGTACAGGCCATGCAGTCTTGTAATGCTTTCATTAGAATATTAGCAAGATGTTCTTCTGAAAATTACTGTTCTAGAAGTTTTGTCTGAATGCAGTGGGATGCTTACTGGACCGGTTGAGCAACTGGAGTGAGACACAATGCAAGATAGACTGGAATGGCTTTGGGAGTGTTAAATAATACGGAATGGAAAATGGACTTGAAATGGAATGCAGAAAGTGATGATATGGAGACTGCTTGCAGTGGACACTGGAATGAAACAGGGAATAAAATACAGACTTTAACAGGATAAGGAATAGAAAATTGAGTGGGATGGAAATGGAATTGAAAGTGATGTAAAAATGGAATGGAAAGGGGAGTGCAAATAAATATCTAATGGTATATGGAATAAAAATATATGTGATGTTATCTGAGAAACAATGGAATAGAATGTGCAGTGAACTAAATTATTTAAGAAAATTGGAGAAAATCAGCCCTGGCCAGTTTGGCTCAGTGGTTACAGCATCAGTCCATAGACCAAAGAGTCGTGGGCTTGGTTCTGGCCATGGGGTGTTTGCCTCAGTTGTGGTTCGTCCCTGGCCCTGGTCAGGGTCGTGCGGGAGGCAACCAATCGATGTGTCTTTCTCACGTCAATGTTTCTCTTTCTCTCTCTCTTCCTCCCTCCATCCCTCCCACTCTATCTGAAGATAAATGGAAGAGTATACTCAGGTGAGGATTTAAAAAGAAAAGAGGAGAAAATAAAATTTAAATAGTAAGGAATCATAGAAAGAGTAGAAGATGCAATGTCATAAAATAAAAGGACCATGAAATTTACACTACAGATAAAAGTACTATACAGGAATAGAAATGAACAGAATGAAATTTGGAATTAACTATAGAATACAAGGTTATGAGAATGGAACAGACAACAAATAAAGATGAAATAGGATAGAATATAGAAAATGAAATACTGCCCTGGCCGGTTTGGCTCAGCAGTTAGAGCGTTGGCCTGTGGTCCAGAGAGATCGGGGTTCAGTTCCCGCTAAGGGCATGTACCTCGGTTGCAGTTTGTCCCTGGCCCTGGTTGGGTCATGCGGGAGGCAGCCACTCGATGTGTCCCTTTCACGTTGATGTTTCTCTCTCTCTCTTCCTCTATCTCCCTCCCGCTCTATCTGAACAAAAAATGGAAAAAAGTCCTCAGGTGAGGATAAAAAAAAAAAAAAGAAAAGAAAATGAAATACTGATGAAATAGAGGGTGTACTTGAATGAATGAATATAATGCTTTCCAACCATCTACCACTTCATAAATTAGTGTCAAGGAACAATGACCATTGGATCATTGTCAGGTACTCTATAGAGCTGGAATTCAGACTGGGTTTGTATCTGCTCCATGATGTCCTTGTCTGAGGCCTCAGAAGGGAACACTTGACTGGCTGTGAGGTCATGAGGGAAGGAAATCAACCACTGATGACTCTTAGACTTTGTCCATATTATCTGGGTAGATGGTGATGACACTTGCTGGAATTGGCCTGACTTGACGATTGGGGACTTAGAGCAGGTCAATGATCCTCGTGGGAAAAAAAAATTCTGAAAGAGTAAGTTTCATTTGCCTCATTCTTTCTATTCTGAATGTTTTCAATGAGCATAGATTACACTTACATTCAGAAAAATACAGCTATTTATATTTTAGAAAGCACCTACTTTTTAGTGATCAATAATGACTTAATCTGTTGTAAATTCTTGTATGCTACCAGATGGGGTTAACACGCATAACACCTTGCCAGATGGAAATTTGACAGAACATATAGAAAGTGACAAACAGGAAATCCATTTGATGTTACAATTCCTCTTCTAGGCATTGAGTCTCAAGAGAAGAAATATATCTATATCTATATCTATATCTATATCTATATCTATATCTATATCTATATCTATAGATATATATCTTCAATGTTATATCATCAAAAGCTATTATATTTGTGTTATTTATATTTCAAAATCTGAAACCACCTGCATTTCCAGCTGGATACTGGATGTCTTTAGAATAAACTTATGAAAATTTTATGAGATGTTTTTGAATAACTACTAATGCTGTTGGAAAATGACTATTATGCAAATAAAAAGTATATGCTCAATATACTGATGTGTATTTACATCCATCCTTCTTTACATACACCTAGCATTCTATGTATATCAAAATCTCATACACTGTATAACAATGGTGCTCACCCAAGGGAATTTTGCCCTTCAGGGTATATTTGGCAATGTTTGCAGACATATTTGATCATCACAACAGGGGGAAAGGAAGGTGCTACTGGCATTGGGTGGATCAAAGCTACAAATGATGCTTAAATTCCCTGAATGAGCAAGGAAGCCTGTTACAACAACAAAATGTTATCTGGTCCAAGCTGGCAGTAGTGTCCTGGTTGGCAAACCCTGTGGTAGGCAAACATTGAGACAATTTGGAAAAGTTTAAAACAGAATTTAAACCACAGGCAATCCTGCCGATGACCAATAGGTATTGTTAAAAGTTTGATATGTGTAAGTGTTAAATTTTCCATGGTAATTTTGTATAATCACCAGAAGGCTATGTGTGAATTAAATTCCTTCATTTAAAGAGTTCGTTTTCCTCCACAATAAAAAAAGGTTTTCAAGTATTAAACTAATTAGTTTGCATAAGAAATGATATACCTTCAGAATTGTAAATTCAGCTCATTTTCATGGTGAGGATATTCCATCAATATCAACTCATCATCACCTATTTCCTGATTTTCACTTTTTGGCTCAAAGGTTTATTAAAGGGATTGATCCAATGAGAGGATATAAGCCTGGTAAACATGTATGCAATGAATATAGGAGCACCAAAATATATTTTAAAACTTCTGGAGAACTTTGAGGGAGAGATCAACAGCAATACAATCATAGTAGGGGACTTGAACAACACCACACAGATATCACTGGATAAATCTTCTAGACAAAAGATTAACATGGAATCAGAGACCCTAAACAACACTCTAGATCAGATGGATTTAATTGATATTTACAGAAAATTTCACCCCAACACTGCATAATATACATTCTTCTTAAGTGCAAACAGGACATCCTCAAAGATAGATTACATGTTAGGAAACAAATTAAGTCCCTACAAGTTCATGAAGATTAATATCATACCAAGCATCTTCTCAGATCAAATGGCATTTAACTAGAAACCAATTACAATAAAAACACTCAAATACATTTGAACATATAGAGGCTGAATAGGATGTTATTAAACAATGAATGTGTTACCAATGAGATCAAGGAAGAAATTAAAACCTTCCTGGAAACTAATGAAAATTAACACATCAACACAAAATCTATGGGATGCAGCAAAATCAGTCCCGAGAGGGAAGTTCATAGCACTACAGGTCTACATCAAGGAAAAAGAAAAATTTGGAATAAACCATCTAACCGTACAACTTAAAGAATTAGAAAGAGAACAAAAGAAAAACCCAGAATAAGTAGAAGGAAGGAAATAATAAAGATCAGAGTGGAAATAAATGCCATCAAGACTAAAAAAAAAAAAAATACAAAAGATCAATTAAACCAAGAACTGATTCTTTGAAAAGATAAACAAGATTGATGAACTTTTAGCCAGACTCACTAAGAAACAAAGAGATTAGAACCAAATAAATAAAATCAGAAACAAAAGAGGTGAAGTAATAATTGAAACCACAGAAGTACAAAGGATTGTAAGAAAATATTATGAACAATTACATGCTAAGAAACTGGACAGCCTAGGAGAAATGGGCAAATTCCTAGAATCATAGTCTTCCAAAATTCCACCAGGAAGATTCAGGAAACCTGAGCAAACCAATAACAACTAAGGAAATTGAAGCAGTAATCAATAAACTCCCAGCAAACAGAAGGCCTGGTCTAGAGAGCTTCACAGGGGAGTTTTACCAAACATTCAAAGAAAAACTAACACCTATTCTCCACAAATTATTCCAAAAAATTCAAGAGGAAGAAAGACTTCCAAGCTCTTTTTATGAGGCTAGCATCATCCTAATCCCAAAATCTGATAAAGACACTACAAAGAAAGAAAATTACAGGCCAATATCCCTGATGAACATAGATTCCAAAATCCTCAACACAATATTACCAAATTGGATCCAGCAATATATTAGTAAAATTATTCACCACAACCAATTGGGATTTATTCCAGAGATGCAAGGATGGTACAATATTCGCAAATCAATAAATGTGATACTACCCTGGCCAGTTTGGCTCAGTGATTAGAGTGTCAGCCCACGGACCAACAAGTAACAGGTTTGATTCCGGTTAAGGGCACATACCTTAATTGCTGTTCATCCTCACCCCTGGTCGGGGTCATGCAAGAGGCAACAAGTTGATTTGTCCCTCTCACATCAATATTTCTCTCTCTCTCTCTCCCTCTCTCTTCCTCCCTCCCACTCTATCTGAAGATAAATTTAAAAAATCCTCCAGTGAGGATGGGAAAAAAAAAGTGACACTACACATTAACAAACTGATAGATAAAAATTATATAATCATATTAATAGATGCTGAATAAACATTTAACAAAATCCAGCACCCATTTTTGATAAAAACTCTCAGCAAAGTGGGAATAGAAAAATCATACCTCAACATAATAAAGGCCATATGTGACAAACCTACAGCCAACATCATATTCAATGGGCAAAAAAAGCATTTGCCTTAAAAACAGAAAGAAGACAGGGATGCCGCTTTCACTACTCTCATTCAACATAGTACTGGAAGTCTTAGCCACAGTGATCAGACAAGAACAAAATGTAAAACGCATCCAAATTAGAAAGGAGGAAGTGAATCTGTCATTATTCTCAGATGACATGCTATTGTACATAGAAAAACCTAAAGACTCCACCAAAAAACTACTAGATTTAAGAAATATATTCAGCATAGTAGCAGGATACAAAATTAACCAGAAATCATTGGCATTTTTATACACCAATAATGAACTCCCAGAAAGAGAAACAAAAAACAATCCCACTTACCACTGCAACAACAAAAATAATTTAGGTAATTAGGAATAAACTTAACTAAGGAGGTAAAAGACTTGTGTTCCAAAAACTACAGGATGTTGAAAAAAGAGATAGAGGAAAATATAAACAAGTGGAAGAATATACTGTGTTCATGGATTGGAAGAATTAACATCATTAAAATGTCCATACTCCACAAAGAAATCTGTAGATTCAATGCAATCCCTATTAAAATACCAACAGCATGTTTCACAGATCTAGAACAAATTAGTCTGGGGTCAGGGCTTCCCTAGCCCAGAGGCTTGGTCTGTTTTGGGGCTAGTCCTTTGAATGTAGTTATTCTGGGCTGCTTTTCCTTCCCCCACAGAACTGCGCTAGGCAGGGTATCAGGTAGCATCAGGATGGTTTAAACAGCTTTGTGTTGGGGTTGGTGCCTGTAGCTTGTAAAGAGGCAGGTAGTAGCTTCTCCTTTCAATGCCTCTACTCTGCCTGGGTTGCTGGAACCCCAGGTCACCACCCCATGCAGGGGATGATAGAATTGAAAAAAGGAGAAAAAAACAGCCCTGCATGTCTCTCTAATCTTTCAGCACACTGGCTCTCATTGGACAGGGCTTCTGCCCAGGCTCCCACCAGGCCAGATGTCCAAATCCCCAGCGTTGCCAGGCCCAGCCCAGGGTGCCAATTTCCAGCCCAGAACTCTTCCATGTGTGGGCAAAGGGACACCTCCTCTTCCCTCGAGATGGAGAGGATCCTGCCTCTCTCCCAGGGAACTCTGACTAGCCCCCATCAAATTCCTTCAGCGAATAATCAGCTCCTCGGATTCACTGCTGGGTGATCCTCTCAGCCCTCTATAGGTGCGGAGTTATGCTCTGTGCACCCTCCCCCAACCCCACAACCAGGGCCAGATTCCCAGGCTAGTGTTGTAACCAAGCACTCATTTTTGTCCTGGGATAGTGTTGTCTGAGTCCCCCTCAGTGTGCCAAATCACCTCTGATTCTCACTGTCCAATGCTACGAGGGCCCCCCTTTCTTTCTCTGTTGCTCTTCTTTGGGGATCCCTGTGTGAGGCTGAGACTCCCCACTCCCAGGTGGCAGGAGCTGTGCTCCTGCACCTTCTCTCAGGCTTCCCAGCCACACTGCGGAGCTGCGCAATTGGCTCACCCACTCCATGTCTTCTCTTGTCCCCTCTCCATGTTCCCCATCTGTGGTATTTCCAATCAACTATTTTCAAGTGGTTTTTAAACTGGAATTCTTTGCAGTTTAGCCTCAAGTCCAGTCTGGTACTAGGAGCAAGCAGACAGGACTTCCTTAGGCTTCAGGCATATTGCCTTTCTCCCTCCTCTGAGCTTTTAAAATCATGTATAAATTAGAGAAAATAAAACCTATTTCCCAGGGTTACCAGGAAGAATAGAAATCACTGATGTACATAGTAGAATCAGGTGTTACTCGTCTTGGACATTGTGTGACCATCAGGGATTAGCTCAGGACTATCAAAATATCTTAGGCATTATTACTGATCTACAGTTTTATGGTCAGAAAATGGGAGTGGGAAATAATTAAACATTGCCTAATCCATACAGACAGGACAAAGAGAAATCCTGAGAACAGATTACATATGGATTTGACAATGTAATGGTCTGGCTGGCCTCAGGAGACTCGCAGTCTAGCAACACAGTAGATTGGTGAAGGGGTGCACTTTTGAGGGTAAACTCTATTCCAACATCCATTTTAATCCTCCGAACAACACTAGGTGGTAGGTATAGTTATTATGGTTAAATTATGTGTAAATAAAAAGCCGCTCAGACTCAGGGGCTATTTACCTTGCCCGGAAACACTCAGCCATAAAGGAAGGCATTAATGTTCAAACCAAGACACTGATTTCAGCACTTGAGATTTACCACGGACTGCTTTGCTAAGTGTTTCACATCTGCTATCTGACTTAATCCTCTTTATTACACAGTTCCTTATGAAAAAATACAGTTTTCACCCAGAAAGAATGAAGGATTTGCATGCAAAGATTTTTCAAATCCAGAAATACTACTCTTGACAGAAGAGTAACAAGGATTCAGCCTCCTGTTAGCTCCCCTGTGTCTATCTCTGCTTTATCTTTCTGTCTCTATCTCCTTCTCTTCCCCTTCTGCCCTCCCACTCATCTCCTATTCAAACCCTGGCAATAGAATGCTACTGAGAGCTCCTTTAAGGTTCTTTTGTCATGAAGTAAGGACTGCCCCTGCAAAGACAAGGGCTGACACCATAGGGAACAGTGCACCAAGCACAGTAGACTTTCTGCATTGGCCCAATACAACCAGAGATGGTGGGGATTGCGGGGAGCCTGGGTTTTCTCTAGAGAGGAATAAGTTTAAACTTAGGGTAAGGGACTTGAGGTTTAAAGGGAAAGTAATTTTAGGGAAACTGGGTCCCAATTTTAGTTCAAAGGTCAGCTGGAGGAAGAGTGTACAAGGTGGGGTTCTCTGTATGATGGACTGGTTAGGTTCTGTCTCAAGGTTACACGAATATGTGAAGAGAAAGGGGTCAAGACCACTGGTGTGCTATAGGCTGCTCATAACAACTCATTAGAGCTGATTATTATAATTACATTGCATGGATTTACAATAAAATTAATACCATTAAGAAATAAAGGTAAAATTTCCAAATCTCATTGCTTCTTAATTGTTTTATTACATTTTACCATTGTCCGAGTCCTGAAGTTATTTACTTATTTATGTCTTTTGTATCTGCATTGTGGAAGTGTTATGCAATGGTTTGCAAATCTCTTCATTGGCATACATTGAGTAACTTTACATTGGCACCTTGAAATAGGTTGTGCTGGGGGTATTTACACTATAGCCTGGAGATCAGGAAATCAAGGTTTGGTTTTATTTTCATGGTGACTGTCTAGAATTAAGAAAGTGGTGTAAATGTTAATGATGCAGATTAAATTTAAATGTATCTTGTGCTGTAGCCATTACATTAGGAACAGACTAGCACACAAAATTGAGGAACTAATCTTTCGGTATTTGAAAATCGCTGTCCAATTCAGCAGGAAGTCGCTGCAGTCACAGTCATATAAATCAATAAAACAGTACAGAGACTCCAGTAACTGACCCAAACAATTATGCTCAATTAATATTTGACAAAGGAGGCAAGAGCATGCAATGGAGTAAAGACAGTCTCTTCAATAAATGGTGTTTGGAAAGCTGGACAGCTACAAGCAAAAAAATGACACTAGACAACCAACATACACCATACAGAAGGATAAACTTAAAATGGATAAAATACTTAAATTTAAGTCATGAAACCATAAAAATCCTAGAAGAAAATGTAGGCAGCAAAATCTCAGACATCACACATAGCTGAATTTTCACCAATACATTGCCTAGGGCAAGAGAAACAGAGGAAAAAATTAATAAATGAGACTACATCAAAAAAGCTTTTGAACAGCAAAAAATACCAGCATCAGAATGAAAAGGAAACCTACTGTATGGGAGAACATATTTGCCGATGATACATCCGATAAGGGGCTAATTTCCAAAATATATAAAGTACTCATAGAACTCAACAAAAGGAAGACCAGCAATCCAATTAAAACTTGGACAGAAGACTTGAATAGACACTTCTCCAAAGAGGACATACAAATGGCCAAAAGACATATAAAAAAAATGTTCATCATCACTAATCATCAGAGAGATGCAAATTAAAATGACTATGAGGTATCATCTCACACCTACCAGAATGGCTACATCAACAAATCATCAAACAACAAGTGCTGGCGAGGATGTGGAGAAAATGGCACACTAGTACACTTCTGGTGAAAATGCAGACTGGTACAGCCATTCTGAAAAAAAATATGATGTTTCCTCAAAAAATTAAAAATGGAACTGCTATTTGACCTAGTGATTCCAATTATAAGAATATATCCATAGTGGCTCATGTGAGGTGGTACCTCATAGTAATTTTTTTTTAACTATTGAGTTTAATATCATTAAAAATTTTTTTTTCTTTATTGATTTTAGAGAGAGAGAAAGGTAGAGGGAAAGAGAGATAGAAACATCAATGAGAGAGAACATTGATTGGTTTCCTCCTGCATGCCCCCCACTGGGGATTTGGCCCACAACCTGGGCATGTGCCCTGACCGGGAATCGAACCAGAAACCTCTTGGTGCATGGGTCGATGCTCAACCACTGAGCCACACCGGCCGGGCTTTTAACTTGCATCTCTCTTGGCCATTTGTATAACCTGATGTCTGGTGTTTTGAACCCTCCAACTTTGTTCTTCTTTTAAAAGAGTGCTGCGGCTATTTGCGGACTTTTTTGGTTCCATATAAACTTTTGGAGTATTTGTTCTAGATCTGTGAAATATACCATTGGTATTTTAAAGGGATTGCATCGAATCTACAGATTTCTTTGTGTAGTATGGACATTTTAATGACGTTAGTTCTTCCAATCCATGAACACAGTATATTCTTCCACTTGTTTATATTTTCCTCTATTTTTTTCAACATCCTGTAGTTTTCAGATCACAGGTCTTTTACTTCCTTGGTTAAGTTTATTCCTAATTATCTAAATTATTTTTGTTGTTGCAATGGTAAATGGGATTGTTTTTTGTTTCTCTTTCTGGGAGTTCATTTTTGCTGTATAAAAATGCTATTGATTCCTACATGTTAATATTGTATCCTGTTACATTTGCTGAATTCATTTATTAAATCTAGTAGTTTTTTTGGTGGAGTCTTTAGAGCTTTCTATGTACAATATCATGTGCGAATAACGACAGTTTTACTTCCTACTTTCCAATTTGAATGCCTTTTATTTTTTCTTCTTGTCTGATCACTGTGGCTAGGACTTCCAGTAGTATGTTGAATAAGAGTAGTGAAAATGGACATCCCTGTCTTGTTCCTGTTCTTAGGGGAAATGCTTTTAGTTTGCCCATTGAGTGTGATGTTGGTTGTAGGTTTGTCATATATGGCCTTTATTATGTTGAGGTATGATCTTTCTATTCCCACTTTGCTGAGAGTTTTTATCAAAAATGAGTGTTGGATTTTGACTACTACTCTTTCTGCATATTGATATGATCATGTGATTTTTATCTTTCAATTTGTTTATGTGATGTATCACATTTTTTGATTTGAGAATATTATACCAGCTTTGAATCCCTGGGATAAATCTCATTTAGTGATTTATGGTGAATGATCTTTTTAATATATTTCTGGATCCAATTTGCTAATATTTTGTTGAGGATTTTAGCATCTATGTTCATCAGGGATATTGGCTTGTAATTTTCTTTTGTTGTAGTGTCTTTATCTGGTTTTGGAATTAGGATAATGCTGGCCTCATTAAAGGAGCTTGGAAGTCTTCCTTCCTCTTGAATTATCTGCAATAGTTTGTGGAGGACAGATGTTAGTTCTTTGAATGTTTGGTTAAACTCCCCTGTAATGGCATCTGGACCAGGGCTTTTGTTTGCTGGGAGTTTATTGATTAGTGCTTGAGTTTCATTAGTTGTTATTGGTCTGTTCAGGTTTTCTGAATCTTCCTGGTTGAGTTTTGGAAGATTGTATGTTTCTAGTAATCTGCCCATTTCTCCTAGGTTGTCCAATTTGGTGGCATATAGTTGTTCACAGTATTTTCTTACAATATTTTGTATTTCTGTGCTATCAGTTGTTACCTCATCTCTTTTTTTTTTTCTGATTTTATTTATTTAGTTCCTCTCTCTTTGTTTCTTGGTGAGTCTGGTTAAAGGTTAATCAATCTTGCTTATCTTTTCAAAGAACCAGCTCTCGGTTTTATTGATCTTTTTGTTTTTTGTTTTTTTAGTCTCTATGGCATTGATTTCCACTCTGATCTTTATTATTTTTTGCTTATGTTTACTCTGGGCTTTTACTGTTGTTCTCTTTCTAATTATTTTAGTTGCAGGGTTAGATAGTTTATTAGAGATTTTTCTTGTTTCTTGAGGTAGACTATGAACTTCCCTCTCGGAACTGCTTTCACTGTGTCTCATAGATTTTGTGTTGTTGTGTGTTCATTTTCATTAGTTTCTAGGAAGGTTTTGATTTCTTCCTTGATCTCATTGGTAACCCATTCATTGTTAATAACATGCTATTTACCCTCTATGTGTTTGAAATTTTGTTGTTGTTGTTTTTATTGTAGTTGATTTCTTGTTTCATGCCATTTGATCCGAGAAGATGCTTGATTTGATTTCAATCTTCTTTAAGTTGCAGAGACTTAGTTTGTGTCCTAACATGTGGTCTATGTTTGAGAATGTCCCATGTGCACTTGAGAAAATATATATTCTATAGCTTTGGGGTTAAATATTCTGTAAATGTCAGTTAAATCCATCTGATCTAGTGTGTTTTATAGGGTTGCTGTTTCCTTGTTGATTTTTTGTCTAAATATATCCAGTGATGTCAGTGGGGTGTTAAAATCCCCCACTATGATTGTATTGCTGTCTATTTCTCCCTTAAAGTACTCTAGAAGATTTGTATATATTTTAGTGCTCCTTTATTGGTTGTGTATATGTTTATCAGTGTTATATCTTCTTGTTGATCGATACCTTTAGTATTATGTAGTAACCTTACTTTTCTCTTGTTATGGCTTTATTTTGAAGTCTATTTTGTCCGATATGTGTATTGCTACACCAGCTTTTTTTTTTTTTTTTTCATTTCCATTTCATGGAAAAATTTCTTTCTTATCCTTTCACTTTCATCCTGTGTGTCTTTTGTTCTGAGGAAGGTCTCTTGTAGACAGCATATATATGGGTCATGTATTCTTATCCATTCATGTATCCTATGTCTTTTGACTGGAACATTTAAGCCATTTACATTTAAGTTTATTATTGATTAGGTACTTATTTGTTGCCATTTTTATTCTATATGCCTATGTTTCTCTTTCTATTTCTTCTGCTTATTACAGTCCCTTTACCATTTCTTGCAATGCTGGTTTGGTGGTAATAAATTCCTTTAGCCTTTTTTGTTTGGGAAGCTCTTTATTTCACCTTCTATTTTGAATGATAGACTTGCTGGATAGAGTAGTCTTGGTTTCAGATCCTTGCCTTTCATTACCTTGAATATTTCATTCCATTACCTTCTGGCCTATAGTGTTTCTGTTGAGAAATCAGCTGAAAGCCTTGTGGAATCTCCTTTGTAGGTAACAAATTGCTTTTCTCTTTCTGCCTTTAAGATTCTCTCTTTGTCTTTAATTTTTGGCACTTTAATTATGATGTGTCTTGGTCTAGGCCTCTTTGGGTTCTTTTTGCTGGAACTCTCTGTGCTTCGTGAACTTGCATGACTTTTTCCGTCATCAAGTTAGGGAAGTTTTCTGCCATTGTTTCTTCAAACTGGTTCTCTATCCCTTGCTCACTTTTTTCCTTTTAGTACTCCTATGATGCAGATATTGTTATGTTTCATGTTTCCTCAAAGCTCCCTTAAACTGTCCTCTTGTTTTTTACTTGTTGGTTCTCTGATTGAGTGATTTTTTCTACCCTGTCTTCTAATTCACTGATTCGATCCTCAGCTTTCTCTAATCTACTGTTTATTGCTTCCAGTGTATTCTTTATTTCTGATATGTCCATCTTCATTTCTGACTGGTTGTTTTTCATAGTTTCTATTTCTGTTTTCATGCTGCTGAGTATCCTTATGATCATTATTCTGAACTCTATAACTAATAAATTGCTTATCTCTATTTCATTTAACTCTTCTTTGGAGAATTCTCTTGTTCTTTCATTTGGGGCTTGTTTCCTTGTCTCCCCATTTTGGATGTCTTGAGTCTATTTATTAGGTATATCTGCTATGTCTCCCAGTCCTGGTGGGCTGGCCTTCTGTAGTGGGTGTATTGTGGGATCCAGTGGTGCAGTGTCCTTGATCTTCTGAGCTGGATGCTTTAGTAATGCCCCTTGAGTGTGTTATGTGGGCCTTCCTATTGTAATTGGCTCTTAATTGCTGTTGTCCCTTTTGTGGGTGGGATCAGTCCTCAGGCTGGCTACTTATGAGGCTCAACCCCAACCACATTGTGATAGCTGTTTTACAAGTGCTGACAGAACAAGATAAGACAAAACAAGACCAAACTGAAAACAAAACACACACAATAAAAACTAATAAGAAGAATCAAAACAACCACTCCATCAACAAGAAAGCATAAGAAAAGAGAAGAGGGAGAAAGGGAAATAAAAAGGAATACTATAATGTAAGAGACCCAGAGAATTAGAGTAGAAAGAAGGAAATGAATGATGAGAATGTCAAAGAAAAGAAGATGGAGAACAGAAAGAAAAAAAGAATAGAAGAGAAATATGTGTGTGTGTGTGTTGTGTGTGTGAAATAATAATAGTTAAAAAGATGATAATACTGAATAAAATGATATATGGAATAGAAAGAGAAAAACAGAAGATAAAATAAAGATTAAAAAAAAGCAAAGAAAAAGAAAAATAGATGGAGAGAAGGAACGATATAAATAAGGGATACAAATGAAAAGCGAGAAGCAGAAACAAAGTGAAATCTTAAAAAAATAAAAAGATTATATACAAAATAATATCGAAGAAATAAAAGAAAAAAGAGAAAGAAAAACAAGTGATGTTCGGCTCCACAGATTTTGGTGTCTATTATGTTCACTTTTTGGATTTGCTTATTTGGTGGATCTTGCTGGATTTTCTTCAAATGTTGTCTAAGATTGGCCCCTTGGTGTGCCAATCACAGGCCTCCCGGTAGGTTCTCTGGTGCAATCAATGTCAGTTGCTATCCCTGCCTGACTTTCTGCCACCAGTCTGATACTTTGCAGTGCAGAGTCCAAACAGTCTGGTGGGTGGATCCTCTGAAGCTCAGAGACTGGGTCTGCCTCAGGACTCGCCCCTTGAATGTCCCTGCTCTGAAATGCTTTTCCTTCCCCCATGGGTCCTCACTCTGTGGGGGTATCGGTTACCTGGCTGCGGTGGTTTAAGCAGATTCATGTTGGGAGTAGTGCTTGTAGTCAGTAGGAGTAAGGACAGGCACTTCCCCTTTTCCCCAGAGCTGAGCTGACTGGCTGTACTCACTGGGAAGCTCGGATATTCTTGGTTCCCTGACACTCCCCTGCTGCCTCTCAGAGTAGGAGGGGATCAAAAAACAAAAACAAAAACAAAAATCAGCCCCTATGTGCAGCGAGCCACCCCTATGCAGTGCTTCTGTCCAGGCTCCAACTGGCCAAGTGTCGTCCCCCGCACTGTCCAGCCAAGCCATAGGGGCACAGATTTCCAGCCCTGCACTGTTTTCCCTTGGCTTGTGTCACAGCAGAATGGGGGCAGACCAGCAGATTCGTAGGTTGGGGGCAGGGCACCTTCGATGTGCTTGAGGTGGAGGTGGAGTAGGGAAGTCTGCTCTCTCTTTTTCTGTTTTCCCTAGGCACACATACCATTTCCCTACTGGCTCTCTGCCCAGTGTTCTATCAGGTGCTGGAGGCTTTCTCTGAGTTACTGCTGGTTTACTGGTCAGCTCCCTCTGCTGCGGAGCTCTGTGGTGTGGAGCTTTGCTGCTTGCCCCCTCTCTCAGTCCCAGATCAGAGGTGCAACGAAGAGATCGCTCTTTGCCTGGGATGCTGAGGTTTGAGCTTCTAGGGTGGACTGAATCTCCACTGCTTCCCACTGCCCGGCGCTACATGAGTTCCCCTTCCCTTCTCTGTTTTTCTGAATCAGGAATCCCTGTGTGGGGCTCAGACCCCACATATCCAGAGGGGTGGGGGCTCCACCACCACAATATTTCTCTGGCTTCCCACTGCACACCTGCATGTGTTGGCTCACCCTCTCTGCATCTCCTTCTGTCTTCTCTCTGTGTTCCTCATTCACGATATTTCAGATCAGCTCCACTTCAACTGGTTTTTCACACCGGTTGTCCTGCAGTTCAACCACAAATCCCTCTGGTGTTGGGAACAAGCAGTCAGAGGTTCCGTCTATTCTGCCACCACGATAGATCTCCCAGTATGTCTCTTTTGAAGACTACCCTCCCAAAATACCTCACCCTTTTCAAAAATCTCCTGCCCAAAATTCTGTTTCCAATTACATTTGTCTGAGCCTGACTAGGATCTTGGTCCATTTGGGATATTAGTAATGAGCTTTCATCATCTTCCACCCACTAGAAAGTCAATTCCTTTATTTGTGCTCCTTCAAACAGCTCTAATCTGTGTTAGATTGTGAGGAAATGATGGGGACAAAGTTTTTGTTTTTTATATTTTTCATTGATTTTAGAAAGAGAAGAAGAAGGAGGAGGAGGAGGAGGAGGAGGAGGAGGAGGAGGAGGAGGAGGAGAGACAGGGAAAGAGACAGACATCAATGAGAGAGAAATATCCATCGCTGCCTCCTGCACACCCCCTACTGAGGATCAAGCCCACAACCTGGGCATGTGCCCTGACCAGGAATCAAACCAGTGACCTCTCGGTGCATGGGTCAATGCTCAACCACTGAGCCACATTGGCCAGGGCTGTATTGGTTTTTGAGATCCAAATGAGATGGATTTTTCCCAAGCCTGCCTTCCAGACACTGGGTTAGATAGAGTCCGTGATGCTAAAATGAGCAAGGCAGACAGGGTTCGTGACTTCTGCCAAAAGAAACAGAAAGCAAAAAGGACACCATAACAAAGTGTGTAAGTGCTCTCTGACACACAAAACATTCGAGATACTTTGACACCAGACAGTGGAAATCCCTCATAGTTTAGCATTGCTTCCTGGGAACTGACAAGACAGTAATGGATAGACAGAAAGGTGGGTGTGGCAAGTTTTCCAGGTCAGTGGGAACAGCACATCTGAGGCCCTGAAAGTCAGAGAGAACTTGGTTTGTACAAGGAAGAGATTTCTTTCCTAGCTCTGAAATTAGTACACTGAGCTCATTTGCTTCCATGGCATCCCTTCTTCCCCATATACATACTATATCATAAGAACCCTGTTAGAGTTTGATTTTTTGCATCTCAATGGCCCTAATCTAGGAATGGGAACTGGGGGGGGGGGCAGATAGGGACTTGGTGTGGGATAGGGACTTTAATATATACTTTTTACCTGTTGATTTTTAATTCTTTGAAAGTATTATAGAATCAGAACTAAAATAATCAAATATGCAATTAATTCACCTGGTAGCAAATCCAAAACAGAATGTACATATAAGTTGGGAAATAAAGCATCTGCATTGCCATCAGTCATTCAGTGATGGCCACACTCAACCATTTTTATGTGTTTTTGTATCTCTCAAAATGTTTTTCTATGCATGTACACACACACACACACACACACACACACACACACATTTCTCTATTTTAAAAGCAATCTTTTTTCATTTGGCTTAGAGGATAAATACATTTTTATGTCAAATATTATATGCCTGCATCATCACTTTGAATGTCTCCATGATATTCAATTTTATGGATATAGTATAATTCATTTAATCACCGCCCACTTCAAAAAACATTTTGGGTTGTTTTCTGGTTGCCTATGGTTACAGTCTTCATCCCAAAGAGCAAGGTACAGAACAGTGTGTACAGTGTGCTACCACTTAGGTAAAAATGGATGAGGAACCTAATAATCAACATATTTAATTCATTTGGAGAGTTATTTAATTCTTTACCAAGAGAATGTTATAAACAATTTTTTAAATCTATAACATTTCAAATTAACAGTCATTTATTCCCACATGAGCATACTATAATAAAAATAACAGAGAAGCCTACCCACTTCAACCCTTCCACCCTCCTCTGCCTCCTGTCCCTGCTTGCCACCCAAAAGAATTTAAAAAACAGGTTTTTTAAAAAAAAACCTGTCCCTTCCCTGTAACTTCATGGCCTGTGCCCTGTAACCTTCTGATTTTTTCCTCATGAATAACCTGTCATTACTGGTCACTGCCTCAGGAGTGGCAGCCCTCTACTGTGCAGACACTGTCCGTAGCCAAGGGCCTTAATGTTTGGGGGATGCCAGGAAGTAGTGATGTATTTTGTGGGAGGTAGAAATAATTCGGTCATCACAACCATCACACAAAGAAGCCCACCTTCCCTTTACACCATGTTGCCCACTGTCTACCTTGCATTTCCCCCTCCTTCCCCATGTAGGCCTTAATAATTAATTTAGGACCTATTTTTCCCAAAAAGCCTCTTTCCAGTAACATAACAAACAAAGCCTTTTGTTCTCAGGAAGAACTTGTTACATTCAATCACCTCCACTTCCCAGAGAGCCTCCAAAGGCTGCGGCCACTCTAGCATGCCAAGAGGGCTCTTTGTCTCTGTGATTTTAACCATGTCTCTCTCAGGGTGTCTATTTATTTAGAGGTTGTGGTCAAAGAATGTCAAAGGATCACTTAAATTTAGAAGTGTGCAATATCACATTGCATGGATTTGATGCAGTAGGATAAGGAAGAAAAGGGAAAGAGAATGGCTTAACAGAGGAAAGTGTTGTGCTCCTACCATGTTTGTATTTCTGTATAAAAATGCCTTTCTGTTTCTTCTATTTACAAAGGAGGAGGAATATTATACTGCAGTGGGCTAAGATCATGGATACTAGGACCAGACTAAGGCTTAGATTCAAATCTCAGCACCACCATTTGCAGACTGTAAATTGACTATGGTCCTTCATTTTCTCATGTGTGATATTTTAAAAATAATAGTACCTACATTAAAAGGTTGCTCTGAGGATTAATACAGTTCATACATGTGAAGTACTTAAAACAGTGCTGGGATATTCCAAGTGTTCAATAAGGGTGAGTATCAATATGTCTATGTAAATCAGTTCAGAGGTAATTGGTTTAAAATCAGTGTTCAGAGGTTCAGACATCCCTGTTAGCTTAGCACAGTTTTCTCTAGAATGGAAACAAACATTCCTAGTGTTGAATTTATGTGAGATTCTTTCACTACATGTAACACGTGTGCACATGCATGTATGTGTCCATCCAGGCTGCTTGGAATGAATGGACATTGTTAAAATTTTAAAATTAGCCCTGGCCGGTTTGGCTCAGCGGTTAGAGCGTCGGCCTGCGGTCCAGAGAGACCCGGGTTCGGTTCCCACTAAGGGCATGTACTTCGGTTGCAGTTTGTCCCCGGCCCTGGTTGGTCATGCGGGTGGCAACCACTCGATGTGTCCCTTTCACGTCGATGTTTCTCTCTCTCTCTCTTCCTCTCTCTCCCTCCCACTCTATCTGAACAAAAAAGGAAAAAATGTCCTTGGGTGAAGATAAAAAAAAAAATTAAAAATTTAAAATTATTTCTGTTTCCTTCCTGAGACTGTGCTGGCGCTACACATTTTATCAATAAAATTTCCATCCTCCAGCATAATATTTAGTAAAAAAGTAGTGTAACCTTAGACTCCAAGTTTGGTGAAGAGGAATGGATACTGGGAAACAGATCTATATTGTTTTTTAAAAGTATATTTTATGTTTCCTCCTTAATTTCCATTTGTACATTGCCTTTAGATATAAGAAATTATTTTGTTTAAATGGTAAGTTTTCATGACTTTGTTTAGCTTTAGCAATGTTCCAGTGAAAGAGAAAGAAATTAAGCCCGGCTGGTGTGGCTCAGTGGATTGAGCATTGTCCCATGGACTGAGAGGTCCCAGTTCGATTCCGAGTCAGGGCACATGCCCAGGTTGTGGGCTCAATCCCCAGTAGGGGGTGTGCAGGAGGCAGACAGTCGATGTGTCTCTCTCACATAGATGTTTCTATCTCTCTCTCTCCCTTTCTCTCTAAAAAGTCAATAAAAACATATTTTAAAAGAAAAGAGAAAGAAATGAAGAGTTAAAAATTTTTTTTCTTTATCATTTTTTAGAGAGAGAAGAAGGGAGAGTAGAGAGAGAGAGAGAGAGAGAGAGAGAGAGAAAGAAAGAAACATCAATAGTCTGCCTTTTGCACACCCCCTACTAGGGACTGAGCTCGAAACCTGGGCATGTGCCCTGACCAGAAATTGAACCAGCAACCCTTCGGTGCACAGGACGACACCCAACCAACTAAGCCACACCATCCAGGGCAAAAGACTAAGATTTTAAATTTCTATTTATCAAAATGTAGTGATCAATAGCATTATTATCAAAGAGGCTATTGTGGAGAGCGGGGGTGGGGAAGATGTTACATGTTTCAAGTTGTTTTCAAATTTTAGCTCAAGGACTTAGATGTTGGGAAAGAAGTCAGGATGCCCCCAAAGAGAAAAGAAAACACAGGAATGGGGAGGAGCCATGTGCTTTAGACTCATGTAAAGGTATCTTTGTTCAAATTAGCTTTTAGTATTGGGAAAGTTAAATATGTATTTTTAATTATTTGAAAATGAAAAAAATATTTTGTTATGCTGCTAATTTACTTTATTTTGTCATAAAGTTAAGAATTTTAGTGCAATGGACCATTTTCCATTTCACAGCCCATAGGTAAATACTGAGTTTGGATGATAACAGCAGTTCAGTTATGCTAGAATTGCTGAGATATAGATGTCTTTACTCCTAAGATAGTCATCCACATCAAACACAATTTTTACTGAAAAAATACAGGCACCTCACAGGGAATAGCATCCTTGTAAAGTATTCTTGATCAAAACTAAAATGTTCTTCTCTGAAACCAACAAGATTGTGTTTTATCTTTCTAAATTTCCATTGGTAAAGATGGAGCATGCAACCTGAACAACAAAAATAGAAGATACTACAAGAGGAATGGGTATCTGACTTGTGAAATCGAGCTGCTTCTTCTGTTCTGCCCTTCAAATAGGGCCTAGGAGAGGGAGAGAGGGAGAGAGAGAGGAGCTCCCCAGGAACAGCAGTTATCTGGGAAAGAAGAGGTGATGTACTAACTGAAAGCCCTGCGCCACTCACAGCTAGAGAGAATTTTCAAATCACAGTTCCCCTCTGCTGGCATAGGTGATTAAAACTCCAAGAGAAATTCTCTTTCTGGACAGAGAATTGGTTAAAGGGGCCCTTGGAAGCCAGAGAATTTGGGGAGGGCAACCTTAGAGAGAAGAGTGCACGAGAAGGGAATATCCTAATTCTGTGAATGAATCTGTATATATTTCAGGCCTATTGGTAAGTTGCACATGCACAGGATAGATCCAAAGCAGCATGGTGAGATACTCTGAACTTCATACATCACCAGTCAAGTCTCAGACTAAATCCTGAGAGATGCCCATGTGGGGCAGTCAAAGCACATAGCAATTTCTTTGCAAAGTGAACTGAAAATGGAAAATCATCCAAAGAAGCTGAGACAGAACTTTTAGTTTAAACCTATTCAAGTTGATTTCTAGCTAAACCAACCAATCAAATTTTTAAAAAAGTATTCTCCAGAAGATAACATCATAAAATTTGAAATACAGTACAATTGCACACAAGTATACAATCCAAAATTATATTACATATTAAGAACAAAGAAAATTTAAAAAAAACACACACAAAAACAAAAGAACAATACAACATGTACCATCCCCAAGGTGACCCAGATATTGGAATAGTCAGACAAAGATTTTAAGGAAGCTATCATGACCATGCTTTATTGAGGGTAAAGGTGGTGTGAAGGTAAATTCTGTTGAAATGAAAGAAAATATACACATTCTCAGTAGAGAAATACAAATTATTTTTGTAAATCCAAGTGGAAATTTTATAAATCAAAATTATAATATCAGACATTAAAAATGCACTAAATGGGCCTGGCCGGGTTGGCTCAGTGGTTCAGCGTCAACCCATGCACCAAGAGGTCGCGGGTTCGATTCCCGGTTAGGGCACATGCCCAGGTTGTGAGCCCGACGTGCAGGAGGTGTCCAATCGATGTTCTCTCTCATCGATGGTTCTATCTCTCTCTCCCTCTCCTTTCCTCTCTCTCTGAAATCAATAAAGAAACAAAATTTTTTTAAATGCACTAAATGGGATCAATAGAAGAATGAAAATGATAGACAGATTTAGTAACTTGAAATTAGAATAATAGACATTATTCAATCATATGAGCAAAGAGAAAAAAGATTGGAATAAAATGAGCAGAGACTCAGAAATTGTGGCCTTCATTGGATTCCCAAAAGGAGTTTAAAAAGATATTGACACACAACATATATTTCAAGAAATAATTGCGGAACCTTCCTAAAATAGGTGAAAGACATCAATTTACAGATTCAGAAAGCCTAGGGAACCCAAAAGAGTATAAACGCCAAGGAAATTATACCCAGAAATATCATAATCAAACCTCTAAAAACCAAAGATTATATAAAAATCCTTGAAATGGCCAATAAAAAATAGCACAGTGCATGTAGGGGGATAATGATTCAAATAACAATACACTAGTCCTAGGAAACCATAGTGTCCAGAATATAGCATCATCTTTAAAGTGCTGAGAGAAAATAAATCAACGTTGAATTCAATAAACTGCAAAAATATCCTTAAGGAATTACAATGAAATAATGACATTTTCAGGTAAATGGAACAGTAATAGAGTTTGTTTCTGGAAGAACTAGTCTAAAATAAATGTTAAATAAATTTTTCAGACTGAAGGAAAATGATAAGCATGGAAAACTTAGAGCACCAGAATGAAGAAAAATAAATCCAAATGGTAAATATCTGGATAAATATAGCAGACTATTTTCTCTACTTAAGTTTTTCAAAATACGTTTGGCTATAGAAAGCAAAACGTATAACATTAACTGTGGAGTATCACAGTATGTAGATGTAAGACATATGGTAACTATAAAGGGGAGGTGATTTTACTTGAAATGGTAAAACTTTAACTGAAGTAGATTTCTTTTGGTAAACAATTATTTTCTTTTTAAATAAAATGTACAATCCAAAGAGCTCAGGGCCTGGGATAGCAGAAAGGTTGGGGGATGGGCACCAGTTTGGGGTTAGGAATCTGTGCCTCTGACCCCTCCACCCCACACTTTTGCCAAGGAGGAAGAGTCTGTAAGCCAGAGATTTCAGAAGGGAAAGGAAATATATGCTGCGCCAGTGCTTTTTCTGGAGCAGGCCAGCCTTCAGGTACAGACCACCACCTCCACAAGGTGACGTCAGAAGCACAGACTGGCAGAGCCCTTGGGAATCATGCAGCCTGCCCATCCCCCCTCATCAGAGATGAAGTCAGGACTAGACCATCTGGACAGCCTTAGCAGGGAACTGTGGCCATAGGCCTGGATGTGCAGAGCAGATTATTAGACACATTAATCAAGTGAATGAGCATGTGAAGAGAATGACTGTGGTTTTCAGGCGACAGCCACTGCTTGGTGGTCCCTGACCTCAATGCCAGGTGGCTATGTCAAAGCCAAGAGCCAAATGGTGATTATAAACCTCAGGACTTTTTTTTTTTACCACCAGATGGTGGAGCTCTCCTTCCAACTCAGCTTCTTGGGGCCTCGCAGGTAAGGGTGATGGTGCTTGAAGGTCCCTGTGCCTTCACTTGGGGAGGGGAAAAGGAGATGCAGTGGGGCTGGGCAAAGCCAGTCCTGTGTCCTTCTTTTCTTCTCCCCTTCCTCAACTTCATTAGGGCCCAGAGTGGACACAGGAGGTGGGGAAGGCCAGAGTGGTATCTTGTTTCTAGTTTCTGGGCAGTGGGCCCCTCCTCAGCGGCAGAGAAGGGTTTAGAATAACTTTTCCTCAGGCTGGGAGGTAATGACAAGCTCCTTGTTCCCGAAGTCCCACCAGGCTGTCATGTGGAATGTCATGTTGGTTAGGACAACAGTGTACTCCAGGAAAGCAAAGATGATGTACATGTCTGTTTCTTGGTCAGCCACCAGATAATGCAGGTGAGGAGCATGTGACTGAGGGATGCAGCAATGAGCACAATGAAAGCGTTTTTGTGGATGGCACAGTGTGTAGCCATAGTCTCCTTGAAGTGGAAGAGCAGGGACTAGAGGATGCAGAAGAAGGCGACAAGTGGACAGCAGACTGTGACCAGGGCCACCACAGTGAGGCAGAGCCAGACCAGGGTCCCATCCTGGTCCAGTGGCAGTGGGATGGGTACATCTTGTCAGCTGCAGGCTGTGGTTGGGGGGAGACCATGCTGGCACAGGCCAGGAGTGGGGGTGGGGGGTAACCCAGGCCCAGCCAGTGGGGGTGTGGGGAGGAGTGGGGGGAGGTGGAATGAAGCTAACTGAAGTAGATGTTTAACAGTAAGTTATGTATGTTTTAATCCCTAGAACAACAACTAAAACACTTAATACAGGGAGACACTTAAAAATCAAAAGATAAATAAAACTTCATACTAAAAATATTTCAATAATACAAAATAAGGAAGTAAATATTGAAGAGAAAAACAAAAATGGAGGAAAAAACAACAACAGAAATCATACAATAAAATAGTAGAGCTAAATCCAACATATCAACAGTTATATTAAATATAAATGTTCAAAACACGTTAATTAAAAAATAGATGTCAGATTAGGTAAAGAAGAAAAGACTCAACTAGTTGCCATTTACAAGAAACTATCTTTAAATATAATGACATGGATAGGTTAGAAGTAAAAGATGGAAAGTGATATACCATCCAAAGTCTAATCAAAAGAAAGCTGGAGTAGTTTTTTGGGCAGGGGATGGTCTTCATTTTTATTTATTTTTTCATTTTTAAAAAAAACTTATCTTTATTGTTGAAAGTATTACAGATGTCCCTTTTTTTACCCCCAACTGACCTCCTCCTCCCCACTCCCACCCCCCTCCTGCCTTCTCCACACTATTGTCTGTGTCCATTGGTTATGCATATTTGCATAGAAGTTCTTTGGTTTATCTCTTCCCACCCCCTCCACTTTTCCCTCAGGTTCTTCAGTTTAACAACCCATTTGTACTTCTTAATCCCTCACCTTTTTCACCCACCCTCCTTAACCCCCCTCCCATCTGGCAACCAACAAAAGTTCTCTGTATCTGAGTCTGTTTCTGTTCTGCTTGTTCATTTTGTTTGTAGATTCAATTGTTGATAAATATGTATTTATTAACATTTTATTGTTCATAATTTTGTCCTTCTTCAAGAAGGAGTAGTTTTTTTTTTAATCCTCACCCAAGAATATGTTTTTATTGATTTTTAGAGAAAGAGAGAGAGAGAGAAACATTGATCAGTTGCCTCTCATATGTGCCCCGTCCAGGGATCAAACACACAACCTAGGTATGTGCCCTGACTGGGAATTGAACCCACAACCTTTTTGTGTACAGGATGATGCTCCAACCAACTGAGTCACCCAGCCAGGGCTGGAGTAGTTTTAGTAACATGAGACAAAGGAAATTTCAGAATAGGGAAAAGTATCAGACCTAATTAGTAATATTAATGATAAAAGGATTTGTTCACTAAAAAAGAATAGCTATCTAAATATGTATGCACCTGATAACAAAACTTCAGAGTGCATAAAGCAAAGTCTGATGGAATATGAAGCAAAAATAGACACATCCATAATTATACTTTCAGAATCAGTATTCTTCTTTCAGTCATCAATAGAACAAGTGGTCAGAAAATCAGCAAGCTTAAAAGACCCAAACAACATCATTTACTACCTTTACCTAATTGATATTTATACACAATGTTCTAGGTGCACATTGAACATTAAGGAAGATAGGCCTTCATCTGGGCCATAAATGAAAACAACTTTAACAAGCTTAAAATAACAGAAAGAGTCTAAGATATATTCTTCAACTATAACATAATTAAACCAGATTTTAATAACAGAAAGACAACTAAGAAAATATCTAAATATTTTCAAATAAAACCACCCACTTATAAATGATGCGTGATTCAAAGAGAAAGTTTTGAGACAAATTTAAAAATATTTGGAACTGAATATAAAGGAAAATATAACATTTTGAAGTGTGTGGGATATGCAAGATGGAGTAGTCTCACTGCTTTAAGGTCCTCCTTACAACTAACAATATCTAAACATAACACTACAAACATGAAAACACCTGAAACATGAAAATTAGTCAGACTGCCTAGGGACATTGGAATTTAAGAAATAAGATGAATTTCCTTATTGCCTCCATTATATTCCAAACAGACAGAGCCCTGCCGAAGCCTCCAACCTAGAACCACCAACAGACATAGACAAAAAGCTCCAAGAAAAGCTGTTCCTGGACTGGAAAAGGGTGGCTTAATAACATAAAACCTTTTTGGCAATTACCAGCCCTATTTCAGTCAAACACCAAAAAAGAACACACACCAACCCCCCCCCCAAAAAACAAACAAAAAAACCTGTACCCTCCTTCCCTCATAGTGGCAGCCTTCTAATTCCCTAACCTAGTGGGGGTATTGGTGAAGCTGAGCGAATGTTCCATCTTCCACCTGACAGAAGCAGGCAGTTTCTGATTATCCCACTGAATAGTTTCAGTGTACCAAGAAGGAAACTGATCTTCCAATTCCACCTGAAGGAAGTGGACAGTGATATTTTAATGATTCCCATGCAGGGACTGTCTCTGAATGGGGTGAGAGGGAGCTGACCTCACATCCCTCACTTGGTGGAAGTAGGCAATGCAGATTCCACTGCCAGGGTAGCATCAGTGGGGTCCAGCAGTGAGCTGGGCATCCAACCACACACAGAATCAAAGAGACTTAACAAGGGAGTTCAGGATGGAGCTAGTCACCACTGTGTTTCACCTGCAATTCCTGCCAGTGTCAGCAGGGCAGGATTGAGGAGCTGAAGCCTCCACCCACCATCCAGTGTGAATGAGACAGAATAACATGGTGAGGCGAGGCTAGTTGGCACTCCACTTTCCTACTACCTGTGACCTGGTATCAAAAAGACCAAATTGGGATCTGGACTCACATTGGCGGTCAGAGGCAACAGATACAGTGAGAAACTTGGTGCCCTATTACCATGAAGAAATTAGTTGAGCCCTGGCCAGTTTCGCTCAGTGGTTAGAGTGTCGGCCTGCAGACCAAAGGGTCATGGGTTCAATTTCCGGTCAAGGGCATATACCTGGGTTGCAGGTTTGATCCCTGGCCCCAGTTGGGGTTGTGCAGGAGGCAACCAATTGAGGTGTCTCTCTCACATTGATGTTTTTCCCTCCCTCTCCCTCCCTCTTTTCCACTCTATCTAAAAATCAATGGAAAAATATCCTCAGGTGAGGATTAACAAAAAAACAAACTAAAACAGAAGTTAGTTGATGGGGAGGAGGGTGTCAATGGGGAAAAAAGGAGAAACATCTGTAATAAAAAAATAAAAATAAAAATAAAGAAGAAAAAAAAAAGAAGTTAGTTGAGTCAAAGGGGAAGCTGAATTTCTACTCCAAGAGTCTGCAATAAAGTAATGTAAATAAGTACCTACTTTTGCCAGGGTTGTACAGGCAGGGCCCAGGAGGAGCTGAACATACACACCCACCTGGTTCTTGTGCTATATCTCAACAGGAGCTATGCTTGGTTTTATTTATTTTTTATTTTTAAAAATACATTTTTATTGATTTTTTTAGAGAGAGAGGAAGGGAAAGAGAGATAGAAACATTGATGTGAGAGAGAAACATGTATCGGCTGCCTCCTGCATGCTCCATACTGGGGATCGAGCCTACAACCCGGGCATGTGCCCTGACTGGGAATCGAACTGGGACCTCTCAATCCATGGAATGATGCTCAATCCACCGAGCCACACAGGCCAGGAAAGCTATGTTTGGTTTAAAAAAAAATAAGAAGATTAATAAGATCTAGTGTCTCAATACATAATATCTAATATGTACGATAGAAAGTCAAATGCTATACCAAAGAGCCAAGGATGGGAGAAGAACAGAGTGTCTGAGCAGCATTCCCAGCCTCCCCTCTTCTCCTCTCCACACCTGGCTCTCATGGCCTGCTCACCCTGCCTGCTGCTCACTCCGCAGAACATACTCCACCATAGCCACCTTGGCAAGTTCCCACTTGAACAAAGGCATCAAGCAGGTATACATGTCCCTGCCTCAAGGTGATAAAGTCCAAGCTATGTATATCTGGATTGACGGTACTGGAGAAGGACTGCGATGCAAGACCCGGACTCTGGACAGTGAGCCCAAGTATATAGAGGAGTTGGCCAAGTGGAATTTTGATGGCTTTAGTTTGAAGGCCCCAACAAGCTGTTGTTCTGTGAAGTCTTCAAATACAACTGAAAGCCTGCAGAGACCAATTTAAGGCATACCTGTAAACAAATAATGGATATGGTGAGCAGTCAGGACCCCTGGTTTGGAATAAGGCAGGAATATACTCTCATGGGCACAGATGGACACCCTTCTGGTTGGCCTTCCAATGGCTTCCCTAGGCCCCAAGTTTCATTCTACTGTGGCATGGAAGCAGACAGAGCCTAGGGCAGGGATTACTGTGGAGGCTTACTACTGGGCCTGCTTGTATGTGGGCATCAAGATCATGGGGACAAATGCTGTGGTCATGCCCGCCCAGGACCCTGTGAAGGAATTAACATGGTAGATCATCTCTGAGTGGCCTGTTTCTTCTTGAACCGAGTGTGTGAAGACTTTGGAGTGGTAGCAACCTTTGATCCTAAGGCCATTCCTGGGACCTGGAATGGTGCAGGCTGCCACACCAACTTCAGCACAAAGCCCATGTGAGAGGAGAATGAACTGAATTACACTGAGAAGTCCGTTGAGAGGCTGAGCAAGCGGCACCAGTACCACATTCAAGTCTACAATCCCAATGTGGGCCAGGACAATGCCTGGTGCCTAACCAGATTCAATGAAACCTCCAACATCAACTACTTTTCTTCCGGCATGGCCACCTGTAACACTAGCATCCACATTCCCTGGGCTGCCAGCCAGGAGAAGAAGGGTTACTTTGAAGACTGGTGCCCCTTTGCCAACTGTGACCCCTAAGCGGTGACAGAAGCCCTCATCTCTACATGTCTTTACAATGAAACTGGTGATGAGCACTTTTGACCTGGGCCCTGAGGCTAAGGCGACTAGATTCCATTCTTATGTAGGCCTCTTGGCTAAGGTGACTAAAAGACTCCATTTTTTATCATCAATGGACCTTCCTTGATATTTTTCCCTATAATAGGTTAATTACCACTAGAAGTAAAGGAATTTTACCTAAGATTATAGTTGCCCCACATGTTAGGAGGTATTTTCAGTTTCTGAGTATTGGTATTTGCAGGTACTTGTGAGCCCTTTTGACTTCTGTAGTTGCTGTCACACCCACTATTGTACTGGTCCCCTGAGGTGGGGGGCAAAAGGGGGATGGGGCTTCTGTCTTTAAAATCGGATGAGCAAGAAGAATCTATGCTGAGGATCTGGGGAAGCTGTACACCCCCCCACACACACACCGGTGTAATGAAGTGCTTCTTTACAATTCGGCTGTGCGTCTCTGGTTATCTCGCTGACACGTTACAACACTTTCAGTACAAAAACTAAGTGGACTAGACTTGCAGCCATCAATTCCTTCTAATTAATTCTTTTTAATTGTTTTGCCAGTTTTTCTAATTTTTTTTTTCTTTTACAGTTCTACACGGTTTATTAAGAAAAAGCATGGTCCTCAGCCTCCCTCCACCCACCCCTCCCAACCCCCATTTCCCCTTCCCTAAGGGGACCATTTTCAATTTGTTCAACTAATTATTTTACTTATCTATAAATAACATGTTTGTATTGCTACTTCCTGACTTTTCAGTTCAGACATTATCTGTTGACTTCCCACTGTGGGAGATGAGGATTCACACCCTCGCCCTTTTCTCTAGTCCTCCTCTGTACACATGCACACCTCCCAGGCCCTTTCTTCCCTATGTAGCTAGAGCATAATTTTTGGTAGATCAATAATGACTGCACTTGTTTTTATGACAACGTATATGCCACTTACAACTAAGCCATATAGTCAGCTACGATTGCTTTTTCTGTTCCAATATCTTTGTTTTGATTATGTTGTTTTTTCATACACTTAGGTTTCTCAGATCTTATCACTAACTGACCCTCAACACTGCCAGCTATCCAGATCTCCTCTCAGTATGTTCTTGGGAAGGTCTGTCCTGCTGTGGGGGCACAGCTGCATGACTGCCACCCTGGCACCCCCTTTTATCATGTTCCAGGGAATTCCTTTGCTTCCTTCCTGTATTGGATCACCTGTTTCTGAATCCCATGTCTTCTCATTTCTTCTTTTTTAAAATTAATTTATTTATTTTTGTTACAGATGTTTCTCCTCCCCCCCCCAGACACCCTCCTCCTGATCCTGCCTCCAACCCCAGCATTGTTGTTTATGTCCATTGGTTACACATACATGCATATAAGTTCTTTGATTTATCTCATCCCTCCCCTCGCCCCCTCTTCTGAGGTTTGTCAGTCTGAATCGTACTCCTTTCTATGTCTCTGGGTCTATTTAGTTCATCAGCTTATTTTGTTCATTATATTCCATAAATAAGTGAGATCATGTGGTATTTGTCTTTCTCTGATAGGCTTATTTCACTTAGCATAATACTCTCCAGGTCTCTCCATGTCGTCTCAAAGGATAAGAGATCTCTCCTTCTTACAGCTGCATAGTGTTCCATTGTGTACATGTACCACAGCTTTTTTATTCACTCATCTATTGATGGACACTTGGGCTGTTTCCAGATCTTAGCAATTGTAAATAGTGCTGCTATGAACATAGGGGTATATATATTCTTTCTGATTGGTGTTTCAGGCTTCTTAGGATATATTCCTAGAAGTGGGATCACCGGGTCAAATGGCAATTCAATTTTTAATTTTTTGAGGAAATACCATATTGTTTTCCATAGTGTCTGCACCAGTCTGCATTCCCACCAGCAGTGTACTAGAGTCCCCTTTTCTCCACACCCTCACCAGCACTTGTTGTTTGATGATTTGTTGATGGCAGCCATTCTGGCAGGTGTGCGGTGATACCTCATAGTTGTTTTAATTTGCATCTCTCTGATGATTAGTGATGCTGAGCATTTTTTCATATGACTCTTGGCCATTTGTATGTCCTTTTTGGAGAGGTGTCTATTTAGGTCCTCTGTCCATTTTCTAATTTTTTTCTTTATTTTCTTTTTTCCATTACCATTTATCTCTTCTTCCACCTCTACCCACTCCCACATTCACCACACTGTTGTCCATGTTCATGAATTCTCTCTCTCTTTTTTCTTTTTTTACCCAACCCCTCCCCAACACTCCACCCCTACCAGAGTTGTCTGCTTGCTCTCTATCTATGAGTCTGTCTCTATTTTGCTTGGTAGTTCAGTTTGTTCATTAAATTCCACATATGAACGAAATCATATGGTATTTGTCTTTCTCTGACTGACTTATTTCACTTAGCATAATGCTCTCCAGGTCCATTCATGCTGTTGTAAAGGGTAAAATTTTCTTCCTTTTTATGGCAGAGTAGTGTTCCATTGTGTAAATGTGCCACAGCTTTTTTATCCACTCATCTACTGATTGACACTTGGGCTGCTTCCAAATCTTGGCTATTGTAAATAATGCTGTCCCTCTAATTAATACTTCATCCCACTCTCACTCTTGCCCCCCACTCAATTGTCATAATAGCTGTAACTCAAAGGGCAGAATATTAAGGTCTTTTTTTTTTAAGTTATGCCAAAACCCAGAAAAATCAGAACACAAATAAGAAAAAAACAAACAGACAACAAGACTGAAATGAATCAGATATTGGAATTTTCTGATAAGGATTTATATTAACCATTATAAAAATGCTTCAATGACAAATTATAAATTCTCTTGAAACAAGTGAAAAATAAAAAATCTAAGCAAAATGGAATTTACAAAAAGAAAATAAATGAAAATTCTAGGAATGAAAAATAATCAAATTAGGAAAAAAAACTCACATCCTGAGCCCATCCAGTGCTCAATAATAGAATGGAGCTGACAGAACATGGAATTAGTGAACTTTAAGATAGATCAATAGAGTTTAACCCAGTCTGAACAATAGAGAGAAATTAGGCTTAAAAAACGAAGAGTCTCAGTAACCTGTAAGACAATAACACAAGCGCTAGTTAGATTTTCTATCATCAGAGTCCCAAAAAGAGAGGAGAGCAAGAGAGTGGGACTGGAAAGTATTAAAAAAATAATGGCTGAATACTCCCCAAATTTGGCAAAAGAAATAGACATAGAGATTCAAGAAGCTTAGTGAAACCGGAATAGGATAAACCCAAGTGTATATGGGATGTTCTCCAGAATAGACCATATGTTAGACCACAAAACAAGTTTGAATAAACTTTAAAAGATTGAAATCATACAAAGTACTCTCTCTGACCACAATGGAATGAAACTAGAAAGAAATTATACTAGAAAAACTGCAAAATGCACAAATACCTGAAAATAAAACAACACACTCCAAACAGCCAATGAGTCAAAGAAAAAAATAAGTGAAATTTTAAAATGTTTTGAAATGTATAAAAATGAAAACAACAGCCGGGCTGGTGTGGCTCAGTGGTTGAGCTTCGACCCATGCACCAAGAGGTCGCTTGTTCCATTCCCAGTCAGAGCACATGCCCAGGTTGTGGGCCAAATCCCCACTGGGGGACATACAGGAGGCGGCCAATCGATGTTCTCTCTCATCAATGTTTCTATCTCTCTCTCCTTCTCCCTTCTTTTCTCTCTAAAATCAGTAAAGGAAAAACATTGTTAAAAAAAAATGAAAACAGCATACTAAAACTTATGTGATACAGTGAAAGTAGTGCTCAGAGAGAAATGTATTCCTGTAAATGTCTACACCAGAAAAGAAGGATCTCCAATCAATAACATAACTTTCCACCTTAAATAACTAGAAAAAGAAGAGCAAACTAAACCCAAAGCAAACAGAAGAAAGGATACAATAATAAAGATTAGACTAGCCTGGCCTTGGCCGGTTTGGCTCAGCGGTTAGAGCGTCAGCCTGCGGACCAGAGAGTCCCAGCTTCGTTTCCCGCTAAGAGCACATACCTCGGTTTCAGTTTGTCCCCGGCCCCGGTTGGGGTCGTGTGGGTGGCAATCACTCGATGTGTCTCTCTCACTTCAATGTTTCTCTCTCTCTCTTCCCACCTCTCTCCCTCTCACTCTATCTGAAGATAGATGCAAAAATGTCCTCGGGTGAGGAAAAAAAAAAAAAAAGATTAGACTAGCCTGGCCAATGTGGCTCAGTGGATTGAGTGGTGTCTCATGGACTGAGAGATCCAAGTTTGATTACTGGTCAAGGCACATGCCCAGGTTTCAGGCTTGATTCCCAGTAGGGACCATGCAGGAGGCAGCCGGTCGATGTTTCTCTCTCACATTGATGTTCTATTTCTCTCTCCCTTCCTTTCTCTCTAAAAAATCAATAAAAACATGTTATTAAAAGAAAAGATTAGACTAGAGATACACAAAACAGAAAACAGAGAATCAATGAAATAAAAATTGGTCCTTTAAAAAGATAAACAACATTTATAAACGTAAATTGACAAAAAAGGAAAGAAGACAATTTACTCAAATCAGAAATAAAAGAGGGGATAGTTCTACTCACCTTACAAAAACAAAAAGGATTATAATAGAACACTATGAACAATTACACTTCAAAAATTATATAATGTACACAAAATGGGAAAATTCCTAGAAACATGTAAATTACCAAAACATATCCAAGAAAAAATAGAAAATCTGACTAGAGCTATAACAAGTAAAGAGAGTCAATCAGTAATTAAAAACCTCCCCACAAAGAAAAGCCCAGTGCCAGATAGTTTCACTGGTGAATTCTAAGCAACATTAAAGAACTAACACCAATCCTTCTCAAACCCTTCCAAAATATAAGAAAGGAGGAAATACTTCCTAATTCATTTCATTAGCCCATGATTACCTTGAAAGAAAAACTACACAAATACATGACCAAAAAAGAAACTTACAGACCAATATCATGATATAACTATAGATGCAAAAATCTTCAACAAAATACTAGCAACCTCAATCTAGTATCTTATTAAAAAGACTATACACCATGATCCAAAGGGTTTTATCCAAGGAGTGCAAGGATGTTTCAACAAACAAACCTCAATCATTGTGATACACCACATTAATAAAATGAAGGAAAAATCCCAACATGAGCATTTTAATTGATGCAAAAACCCATTTGATAAAAATCAAGCCCCCTTTCAAAATAAAAATACTCAACAAACTAAGAAGAGTGAAAGGCTGAAAATTTCCCCCCTAATATTATAAACAAGACAAAGATGCCTGCTTTCACCACTTTTATCCAATATTGTACTGATAGTTTTAGCCAAAGCAATTAGGCAAGAAAAAGAAATACAGGTATCCAAATTGGAAAGGAAGAAGTAAAACTATTTCTATTCACAAGTAACATAATCCTCTAAAACAAAACCCTATGAAATTATTGGAGCTAATAAATGAATTCTGTAAAGTTGCAGAATACAAGATCAACATGCAAAAAGCAGTGAATCACTATACACTAGCAATAAACAATCAGAAAAGTAAATTAAGAAGACAATGCCTCTTACAATAGCATCAAAAAGAATAAAATACTTAGGGACACATTTAGCCAAAGTGGTGAAAGACTTGTACACTGAAAGTTACAAAACACTCTGAAAGAAATTAATGACTTAAGTAAATGGAAAGGCACTGCTTATTTATGGATTGGACAATGTAATATTATTAAGATGGCAATACCACTGAAAGTGATCTACAGATTCAATGCAATCCCTATCAAAATTTGAACCATTTTTTTTTTCCAGAAATGGAAAAGCTAATCCTACAATTAATATGAAATTTCAAGGGAACCTGAATCACCAAACCAAGCTTGAAAAAGAAGAATGAAATTACAGTACTCACACTTCATTATTTCAAAATGTATTACAAAGCTCCAGCAAACAAAACAGTGTGGTATTAGCATAATGACAGACATGTAGATCAATAGAATAGAACTGAGAGTCCAAAAATAAACTGACATATCTATAGTCAATTGATTTTTTACAAAGATGCCAAGACCATTCAATGGGGAAAGAATAGTCATGTGAACAAATAATGCTTGGGCAACTGGATTTCCACATGGAAAAGAATGAAGTTAGAACTTTTAATCACACCATATATAAAAAAAATTCTCAAAATGAATCAAATGCCTATATGTAAGAGCTAAACCTATAAAATTCTTAGAAGAAAACATAGAGGTAAATTGTCATGACTTTAGATTTGACACTGATTTCTTATACATAAAAACCAAGCATACATAAGCAACAAAAGAAAAAGAGATAAATTGGACTTTGACGAAATTAAAAACACTTGTGCATTAAAGGATGCTATCAAAAGAATATAAAGACTACCCACAGAATGAGAGAAAATATTTGTAAATCATATATCTGACAAGGGTCTAATATCTAGAATATGATAAAGAAACCTTACAACTTAACAACAATAAGACAAACAACTGAATTAAATAATGGGCAAGGACTAGAATAGTCATCTGCCCTAATAAGACTTACAAATATCCAGCAAACGCATGAAAAGATGTTCACTATCATTAGTCATTAGGGAAATACAAATCAAAATTGTATTGGAAATGCAATTCAACATACACAAATAAATGCCATTTCACATCCACTAGGATGGCTATGATAATTTAAAAAACAGAAAATAATTTGTATTGATGAGGATGTGGATAAATTGGAACCTTCGTACATTGCTAAGGAGAAAGTAAAATGTTATAGCTGAAGTAAAAAACAGTTTGGTAGTTCTTCAAAAATTATATATAGAATTATATATGTGATTCAACAATTTTACTCCTAGGCATATGCTCAAGAACGTTGAAAACAGGTGTCCAAACAAAACTTTTATAAGTGTTCACAGCAACATTTTTCAGAATAGCCAAAAGAAGGAAACAATCCAAATGACCACCATTGGTTGACTGGATAAACAAAATGTGTATTAATCCAATGGAAAGTTATTCATCCATATAAAATAATGAAGTACTGATATAATACAAATAAATTTTGAAAACATGCTAACAGAAAAAAGCAAGACACAAAAGGCCACACATTGTATCATTTCATTTATATGAAATGTCCAGGATAGGCAAGTTTATAGGAATAGAAAGCCAATTAGTGGTAGCCAGGGGCAGAAGTGGGGGTGGGGGTGGGGGGAGAGGTGGGATGGGAGTGACTGTTTAATGGGTATGACATTTTCTTTTGGTATTATGAAAATGTTCTGACATTCATAGATAATGGTGATGGTTGCACAACATTTTGAATGTACAAAACACCATTGAGTTGTAAACTTTAAATGGTAAACTCTACGGTATGTGCATTTTACCACAATAAAAATCATCAATCAAGATAACCCACCATATGAACAGGTTAAAGAAGACAAATCATATAATCATATCAATTAATGCAAAAAAGCATTAGACATATCCAATACCCATTTATGATAAAAAATTATTTGTATACTGGAAATAGATGGGAACTTCCCTAACTTGATAAAGAGCATCTACAAAAACATCATACTGAATAGTGAAAGACCCAATGCTTTCCCTCTAGGATCTGGAAAAAGCAAGGATGTCCACTCTTGATGCATGGGTCGTCGCTCAACCACTGAGCCACACCAACCATGTGAGGATGTTCACTCTCAACAAACTCATTAAGCATAGTATACTATAAGTTCTAAGTAGCACAAATAAAATAGAAGAAAAAGTAATACGTCTACACAGACTGGAAAAGAAGAAAGAAAACTGTCCTTATGAGAGAGAATATGATTTTCTGTGGGTCAAAGGAACTCACAAAAACCTGAACTAATGAGTGAGTTCAGTAAGGTTGTAGGATACAAGACATCCATGTCATTTATATATATTAACAATGAAATACATGAAAATTTCAACACAGCATACCAAAACTTATAGGATACAAGGATGATTCAACATACACAAATCAATAAATGTGATATACTACATTAATAGAATACAAGATAAAAATCTTATGATCATCCAAACAGATGTAGAAAATGCATTTGATAAAATACAGCATCCTTTGATGATAAAACTCTCAACAAACTGCATATAGAAGGAATATACCTCAATATAATAAAAGGCCATATACGAAAAGCCCGTTGATAACATCATACTCAGTGAGAAAGGCTGAAAATATTTCCAAAGGTTGAAAGGTTGAAATATTGAGAACTAGACAAGGGTGACCACACTCACCACTCCTATTCAACATAGTACTGGAGTTCCTAGACAGAGCAATCAGGCAAGAAAAGGAAATGTAATGCTTCCAAGTTAGAAAGGAAGAGGTAAAACTGTTGTAATTTGCAGGTGTAATAATTTTATATATAGAAAATCCTAAAGATTCCACCAAAAAACTCAGAACTAATTACCAAATTCCATAAAGTTGTAGGATACAAAATCAACACGTAGAAATCAGTTGCATGTCTATACATTACCAATGAAATATCTGGGAAAAAAAAAATCCTATTCATAACAGCACCAAAAACAATAAAATACAGAGTGCTGATTGGGGGGAGGGGGGAGTGGAGGAGATAGAGAAATGGGGAAATATTGGTGAAAGGGTACAAACTTCCACTATAAGAATAAAAGTTCTAGGGATTTAATATTAATATATAGCATAGTAACTATAGCTAGTAATACTGTATTATTTACTTGAATGTTGCATATAGAGTAGATCTTCAATGTTCTTACCACAAAAAAGAAATAGTAATTATGTTGAAATAGAGGATATCTAATGTTATAGTGGTAATCATACTGCAATATATAAGTGCATTAAATCAACATGTTGCACACTTTAAACTTACACAGTGTTATATGTCAATTATGTCTCAATAAAGCTGGAAAACAACAAATAACATACTTAGAAATAAATTTAACCAAGGAGGGAAAGATCTGTATACTGAAAACTATAAAACATTGAAGAAAGAAATTGAAGAAGACACAAATGAATGGAAAGATATCCCATATTCTAAAGGATATTGTTAAAATGTCCATACTATCCTAAGTCATATAAAATTTTGATGCAATCTCTCCTGGCTGGTGTGGCTCAGTGGTTGAGTGTCAACTCATGCACCAATTCCGGGTCAGGGCACCTGCCAGGTTGTGGGCTGATCCCCAGTGGGGGGCATGCGGGAAGTGGCTAATCGATGTACTCTCTCATCGATGTTTCTATTTCTCTCCCTCTCTCTTTCTCTCTCTCTCTAACATTAATAAAGAAAACAAATTTGAAAAAAAAATTTTGATGCAATATTTATTAAAATTCTAAAGGACTTTTTCACAGAATTAGAAAAATATAATCCCAATATTCTTATAGAACCACAAAAAACCCTAAATGGCCAATTACTCTTGAAAAAGAACAAAAATGGAGGCATCACGCTTCCTGATTTCACACTATATTACAAAACTATAGTAATCAAACAGTATGGTACTAGCATGAAAACAGACACATAAACCAATGGGACAGAATTGAGAGCCCCGAAATATGAGCAACTAACATTTAACATGATGAGAAATATGGGCAACTAATATTTGACAAGGGAGCCAAGACTATTCAATGGGGAAAGGATAGTCTATTCAAAAAATCGTGTTGGGAAAACTGACTAATTACATGCAGAAGAATGAAATTGGAACTTTATCTTACACCACTCACAAAAATTAACTTGAAATGGATTAAACACTTAAACATAAGACCTGAAATCATAAAGATTCTATAAGACAACACAGGGATAAGGCTACTTGATATTGGTATTGGCAAAGATTTTTTAGATATGATAACAAAAGCACAGGCAGCAAAAGCAAACATCAGGAAGTGGGACTACCTTACACTAAAATGTTTTTCTGCACAGTAAAAGAAATAACCAAACAAATAAAAAGGGAACCTATGTAATGGGAGAATGTATTTACAAATCTTATATTTGATAAAGGATTAATATAAAAAATACATAAGGAACTGATACAACTCAATAGCACAAACAATGTGATTAAAAATGAGCAAAGAAAGTAAATAGATATTTTTCCAAAGAAGACATACAAAAGACCAAGAGGTACATGAAAAAATGTTCATCACTAATCATTAAATCAAATCAAATGCAAATCAAAACCACAATGAGATATCACCTCATACTGTTAGAATGACTATTATAAAAAAGACAACAAACAAGTGTTAGGGAGGATGTGAAGAAAAGGTAACCACTGTGTACTGTTGGTGGGAATGTAGGTTGGTACAGCTACTATAAAAACAGTATGGAGGTTCCTAAAAAATTAAAAATAGCACTACAAGCCATTGCCAGGTGGCTCAGTTGGTTGGAGTGTCATCTAGTACATCAAAATTTTGTGGGTTCAATTCCTGGTTAGGGCACATATCTAGTTTGTGGGTTAGATACCCAGTCTGGGCAACTGCTGGAGACAACTGATTGATGTTTTTTTCTCTCTCTCTCTTTCCCTCTCTCCCCGCTCCCTCCCTCTCTCTCCTTCCATCCCTCTCCCTCCCTCCTTCTCTCTCTCCTTCCCTCTCCTTCCCTCCTTCTGTCTCTCTCCCCTTCCCTCCCTCCCTCCCCTTCTCCTTTTTTCTCCTCCTCCTCCTCCCTCCTCCTTCTTATTTTTCTTCTTTTCCTCTCTCTCCCTTCCTCTCTCTAAATGTATCCTCAGGTGAGGATTAAATAAGTAAATAAATGAAAATAAAAATAGCACTACAATATTAAGTACTCATTAAAGTATTTGCCCACATTTGACTTCTGGGCATATATCTTTAAACATGAAATGAGGATCTCAAGAAGATATTACATTTCCATGTTTATTACAGCACTATTCACAACAACCAAGATTATGCCATCATACCATTTGTGAAAACATGGATGGACCTTGAAGGCATTATGCCAAGTGAAATGTCAGGGACAGACTAATACTGTATGGTCTCACTTATATGTGGAAAAAAGCTGAACTCATAAAAACAAAGAGTAGAATGAATGTTGGCAGAGATTGTAGGTAGAGGCAAATGGGGAAATGTCAGTTAAAGGATATAAACTTCTAGTTATAAGATAAGTTATGGAGATCTAATGTACAGCATGATGACTAAGGTTAACAACATCATATTATATACTTGAAAGATGCTAAGATAGTAGATTTTAAATGTCTCATAAATAAAGAATGGAAATTATTCAAGGTGATGGAAATTATTCAAGGTGAAGGTAACCCCACTCTGCTAATCATTTCATAATTTAAAAATGTATCAAATCGTGTACACCTTAAACTTATACAATGTTATATGCCAATATTATCTCAATAAAGCTGGAATAGTCACATTTCTATGGGAACTCCATACATACAAATTATGTTTGTTTCCTCCTGTTAATCTGTGTCAATTTAATTCTTAAACTAGCCGGAAGAACCTAAAAGGGTAAGAGGGACATTTTCCCTCTCCCCAACAGTAGATTAAGCCATTTCCTGGAATAAAGTTAATACCTTATAAATCATAGTTTTCTTAAATCTTCTCTAGAAAAACATCTATCAAGAAAAAAAAAACTTTACGCATTCAGTTGGTATGTGTCAGAGACCGGGGGTTTCAGGGGAGATTTCAGCGGTGAGATACCCAAGGTAAAGAAAGCTCGCAGAGCCAACATCAGGAGGGATCAACAGCAGCAGCAGCTTTATTCAATACTTCTAACAGCTTTTATAGACTCATGCCACTGGATACTCTGCACGGGGTGGGTGCATGGCGCATGTGTTGTAGGCTTTTGCTGTGCCGTGGTTATGTAAGGAAACATGTTCTGCACCTGCACAGCCAGTTTCAGGGTCATGTCCTGAACCACGGCCTCTATCAACAACAAGCCAGGCACTCAGGCCCTAACACTCCACCCACTAGAGGCTAGGATGTCGGGACTTGACCCATAAAGCATTTCCCTGTGCCCAGAGCCCACAATAGCAGTACAGAGTGCAGCACAGAACCATGAGACCTCCAGCAAGGCCTGCCAAACTCAGTAGGGCTCACCTCCAGGAATTCCCCAACCTGATCCACCATTGTGTCAGGGGGTCTTCCTGGAGGGCCTGTATCATTGAAATTTCAGCATTCATTTCTTTCAAGGCTTCCTGTATCTGCTGTTGGTAGTCTGGGATATAAACACAGCATTCCACATGCAAAAGGGCACAAGTTCCTCCTTGTACCACAGTTGGGAGGTCTAAAGCCATCTTGTTCTGTAGCACTACATTACGCATTTGTGTAGTTTCATCTATCAGCAAGGCTAGGGACACACGGGTAACATTCAAGGCTTGGGCCATGTGTTGAGCCAAAGCTTCTACTCATAATTCTACAGCTATTGTCCCACCCCCAGGTATAAACAAAGCTGGGGGACAGAACCACCAGGCAGCTCTTTTCTCCCGGTGCCATCTATGATAAACAGGGTCCCAGTTAGCAGGTTTCTGGGTTAAGGTAGGTGTGAGGTGACCCTGTATAAAGGGAGCGCCCTCACGTGCAACATCCCGTCCAGTGGGCAGGAAGGTAGGACCATCCATAGTGTCCACAGATGCAGAGAACATCGCCTGGCAAAAAGTTAGTAGGCTTGGTACCCACTAATTTTCTTCCATCCCACCAGTAGTTGGTATTCTCTACGGGAGATATTATGACACAATTCCTTGGGGATTCAGCCCACTGTACGGTTAGGGGACACTATAATTCACGTGCTCTATACAGAAAGGAGCTACTTGCAATAATTCTACATGGGTCCCCATCATCCACCCCCAACCATTGTATACAGCTTTCCCAAGTAAGGGGGGTTCGTTGTGATAAGTCTGACGCAAGAGTCTCAATAACCTGGCGGCGGGCATTCCATTCGGCATCAGTGTGGTCCCAGTTGCAGAGGGCCATCCAATTCACAATTGTAGCTGGAGCTACTCACCAGCGAAGGCCATACGAAGTGTCAGGTGGTAGCTCAGTACACACCCAGCAATGTGACACATTGTGTACCTTGGTGAAGGTATGCTCGCAGGACAGCAAACTGTTCCCAGTGGTTAGCCTGGGCGGTAAGACAAAGCAGATAATGAAACCATCGTTGGCAAGTCACGACCCTCTGGCAAGGTGCATGCTACCTGCTCATCCTGTAATAGGATGGTAGCCTGTAGAGGGGCCCCTCCCAGCTGGTGATACCACACCTGTAGTCTGGGCGTGAGGGGCATAGTTTCTTCTTCCATGTTTACCAAGTATAGAGGTACGGGCCACAGGTGAATGGCTGGTGCACCACGCAAGAGGGAACCTTTCGCCTCAGGGGGCAACATGGCCCATACTGTCAGAGGCCAGCGTCCTAATCAGGGAGTGAGTGAGAGCCCTTTTTCCAAACCTCGACCCCAGGGTTCTATAAGAGCTACCCAATGGGCCTCACAGGTTTTCACTTGCCAAGGCCACGGCCATTGCGTTGCGCTGCGCGTCTGAGAGCCACTGCTGTGAGAGCAGGCAAAATAATGGTACCTGCACTCAGGGAGGGCTTTAAGTCAGTTTCCTTTCCAGGTGACACCCATAGTATTCGGTGTCTTTGTTAAGAGGGGCTTTACCTGTTTTCCATGGCTGTTCATTCAATAGCCTCACCACTATGGGCAGGTGTTTTTTCCAGGCCCTTGGACTCATTATATCATCAATATAATGAAACAAGTGTACATGCAGAGGTTTGTTCCAGGACACTAAGTCCTGGGCTACCAAACCATGACAGAGGGTTGGACTATGTAAATAGCCTTGGGGTAGCACTTGAAACATCCATTGCCTTCCTTCCCAGGTAAAGGCAAACTGTTCCTGGCTCTCAGGATCAATATCTATGGAGAAAAAGGCATTAGCCAAGTCCACAACATAATGAAACCACCCCAATTCCTGTGACAAGCGGTCCATCAATTCAGTGATATTCAGTACCGCCGCATGTAAGGGTGGAATGACCATGTTCAGTTCCCGGTAGTCCAGTCATCCTCCATGAGCCGTCAGGCTTCCGTACTGGCCACACAGGGGAATTATAGGTGCTATGCGTTGGGCAAATAACCCCTGCTTCTTCTAGTTTCAGAATAGTTCGCCCAAATTCTTCATGGCCTCCGGCTAGTCAGCACTGTTTCATGTTGACTACCCGTGTTGCTTGCGGGAGCCGCAAGGGAGCGTGGTGTGGGTGTCCTCTAATCACTGTCTTTACCACAAGCACCCGTAGGTGAAATTTGCCTTGTGTGGTTTGGACCACGAGGCCTTGTAGAACGTCCATTCCCAGTACATATTCAGCAACTGGTGAAATATACACCTCATAGGGGGTTGGCGGCAAACGTCTGACACCTAGCATGAGGGTGACTCAGCATACTTGGATTTGCCTTCCGCCATACCCCTCTATCATAGCGCTAGGGCCCTGGAACCAGTCTGGATTCTCATAAATCAGGGTAGAGTCTGCCCCCATATCCACAAGGGACAAAACACTGGGGCGGGGAAGGGGGGCATTCCGTGGGGAACAGTAAATAGTCACTTCTACATATGGCCTCGGATCATGCGGTTCCCCCGCCAACCGGGTGCCTCGGCCAGCTCCCTAATCAGGCAGGTAGTCAGCCAACTGCACCTCCTGTGTCTTAGCCACAGGGTGTAGGGGAGTGTATTGTTGTTCAGGGCACAGTTTCTGCCACAGGGCCAGCAGCAGCTCTAATGGCTGATCTGTCTTCTCCTTGGCCAGCCTGGCTGCTAAAGAGATCACACCACAGTTGACGCCAGCTTACCTTCACCGGCCCACTCTCGAGCCCCCGTTGGGCCCCCTTACCCATGGCACTTGTAGCCTGCAGGGTCTGAGAGCACTTAGCCTTGCCCTCCGTGAGTCCCTGTACCTGTGCCGCTCTGCCTTGTTTTCATATCCCCACATCCCCCAGCCACACCAGAATGGCGGTTACTTCATGGACTGGGCAGTTCATGCAAGGGGCCAATAGAGTCGCCATGGTCCCAAAGGTCCCTGAAGGCCATTTGCTAGCACCATGTCCTTCATATGAGCCGTAAACATCTCTTCATCTGGGCTGGTGTATTGCTGTGTGAAAATCATTTGGCGCAAACCCATCTCCTGTATGACTTGTACTAAGTCCAAATAAGTCATCCACTTACTTATGTGCTCTGGGAGATCTCCAGCATTCTCCCACACGGTTCGGGCAGCTGCCACCAACCAATTAATCAGTGTCTGGTTACCAGCTTGGGGGTTTGTCTGTGGCACATTCTGCAACCTCTGCCGCAGTGAAGGGATGGTGGCAATAATGGCCAGTTGTCCCATCTCAGTGGGGCTGAGCTCACTATTGTCTGCACTGTCATCCCAGAGGCGTAACAACCAAGCTGGGACAGACTCCCCCAACGACTGCTTACACTGCTTTGCCAAGTCCCGTAACTCCATGGCGGAATACGTCGTATAAGACGTGTGCTGGGTCGACTTCAGGGGTCCTGCCAGCCCCCCTCCCGGTGCTAATGGTTCCTCTATCTCTACCTTCTGCTGCACCAAGGGCCAGGCTTGTTGTATGGAACCGGCAGTGGTGCTAGCGTGGGAAGTCGTAGCTGACTCTGCCAGACACTGGAACATGCACTCAGCTGCCGCCAAGCACTGCTCCAAGTCCTCCTCCTTCCAGAGCAGCTGCTGCACTTGGTTCATGAGGTTCTGGATGTCTCTGCTGGCATGTCGCAAGACTGCCAGGAACATCCAAGCGACACGACCCGCAGCCTCCCAATGAGCCGTGGGAATGTTTGGTTCTAGTGTTTCCAAAGCCTTCCGCACCTCATCAGGCTGAGGACATACAGCATCCCAATCTTTTGGCAGCGTCCAGGCCATCAGGTACACCACCACCGGGTACCACAGGGATTCGGAGGGCCACATCCCATCCACCCGCGGCTGCTCCTCACTAAGAGTCATTTGGGTACTCACCTCATCCTGCCGACTACACCAAGTGTCAGAGACTTTATTCAATACTTCTAACAGCTTTTATAGACTCCTGCCATGGGATAATCTGCATGGGGCAGGTATGTGGCGTATGTGTCGTAGGCTTTTGCTGTGTCGTGGTTATGTAAGGAAACATGGTCTGCGCCTGCACAGCCAGTTTCAGGGTCATGTCCTGAACCACGGCCTGTATCAACAACAGGCCAGGCTCTCAGGCCCTAACACTATGCTATACTAAAACCATCAGGAAGAATTTATTGTAGAGGAGGAGCATTTGAAGCAATCATTTGCCAAGTATTTGTCAGAACCACTTTCTTTAATATGCATATTAATCATATGTCATTTGCTAATCTCCTTCCTGAGTTGGTCCAGGAAAGCCAAGGAAGTGGCCTTTTTCATAAATATTAGAATAACTCTAGGACAGTCTGATTGATGATTGTTGAATTAGAATAAAACAAAAATCAATTCTTATTTTCTTATAGGAACAATTAATAACTGCAGACAAAATATCCCCAAAAGTATAGCTCACAGTGTTATTTACCATAGCATTATGAGTTATTTTCAATAGGAGAGTTGGTCTGAGTAACACGATTTGCCACAATCCCAGAAATATAATTCTGTGGTCTAAATTTTAATTACAATGTTATATAGTGCAGGTTGCTTAAAATAGCAAAAATTCGAGAATTTTTAAATTTCTCTTATTTTCTATGTCTTATGAATTCAGTTTGGGATTGGTAAACAAAATTTATTTTTAAAATAATAAATTTATAAGTATTTATTAAGCATTTCTGATGTAGCTAGATATGTTCAAATACAATAACTAGGATATATACATACACACTGACACATATACGCATATACACTGATATATAGACTAAATTCCATTTTATGTTTCACTAGCCAAAGGGGTTTTATTAAAATCTTTGCAATGAAATAATTTATTGCAGCATTCATTATAACTATAAAAATTGAAACAGAAACTACTGCCACTAATTGGAGACCTTTATATTTCTTGACCTAGGTCAAAAATTTGTATTTGCTTTGCATTAATTCATTGTTTTCTACACTTCCCTGTATGTGTGCTTTCCCCCACAACAAAGGAGTGAGAAAAACCAGGAGGAACGATATTAAATTGTTAACATTGCTCATATTTGGAGGTAGAAAAAGAGAAGTTCTTTTTTTGTTGTGTTAATCCTCACCTGAGGATATTTTTCCATTGATTTTTAGATAGAGTGGAAGGGAGGGAAGTAGAGAGGGAAAGAAACATCAATGTGAGATAGACACATCGACTGGTTGCTTCCCACATGACCCCATCCGGGGCCAGGGATCAAACCTACAACCCAGGTACATGTCCTAGACCGGGAATCAAACCCGTGACCCTTTGGTCTGCAGGCCGACACTCTAACTGTTGAGCCAAACCGACCAGGGCCAGGGCAAGAAGTTTTTTAAAATGTATTTTTAACTTTACCTCCAATGCCCTCTGTTTATTTCATATAGTAAACATAATTATCTGTAGATGAAAAATGAATTGACCCATAATCTAGAAGACAGTTGTGTCATTTTAATTTCCTAAGAAAAACTTTGGCCATGGCAAGAGCATTTACTGAAAATATCATAAGCTGCAATGAGGAAAGCTGTAAGTACATCTTTGCTTTGGCTCCCTACTTTGTCCAGAGTGAGTGGTACCATTATGAACTCCACTTTGCCCACCACAATCTCTTCCATAAAAGTTCTGATTACATAATTTTAAAAGTATTTTTATTTTATTTTTTTTCCCCAAATAGCATTTGCTACTTACTTTGTTTTCCTCTTGACATTCAGCTCTGATTATTTCTGTATTTCTAGCTGTCCTTTTCCCTGATACCCTATATTCCAGAGCTCTTTCTCTCTCTTTGTTTTTTGGGGTTTTTTTATTAATTTATTTTTGTTACCGATGTTTTCCCTTTTTCCCCCATTGACACCCTCCTCCCCATCTCCCCCCACCGCGTCCCCAGCTTTGTTGTCTATGTCCATCGGTTGCTCATACATGCATATAAGTTCTGTGGTTTATCCCTTCCCTCCCCCCTCTTCTGAGGATTGTCAGTCTGTACCCTACTTCTATGACTCTGGGTCTATTTTATTCATCAGTTGTTAAGAAATGGGCAGAGGACCTAAAGAGACACCTCTCCAAACAGGACATAAAATGGCCAAGAGATACATGAAAAAATGCTCAACGTCACTAATCATCAGAGAGATGCAAATTAAAACAACAATGAGGTATCACTTCACACCTGTCAGAATGGCCGCCATCAACAAATCATCAAACAACAAGTGCTGGCGAGGGTGTGGAGAAAAGGGGACCCTAGTACACTGCTGGTGGGAATGCAGACTGGTGCAGCCACTATGGAAAACACTATGGTGTTATCTCAAAAAATAAAAAATTGAACTGCCATTTGACCCAGTGATCCCACTTCTAGGAATATACCCTAAGAAGCCCAAAACACCAATCAGAAAGAATATATGTACCCCTATGTTAAAAGTATTTTTAAATTTTGATTTTATTGTCATAAGAACACAACATGAGATCTATGTTCTGAACAAATTTTTAAGTGTACAATTCATTATTGTTGACTATGGGTACAATGTTGCACAGCAGATCTCCAGTTTATTTATCATATTTAATTGAAACTTTATGCCTGCTGATTAGTAACTCCCCATTTCCCCAGCCCCCAGTCCCTGGCAACCATCATTCCAGTCTTTGATTCTATGAGTTTGACTATTTTATTTATTTATTTAATAAGTTTTTATTGATTATTTTAGAAAGAGAGGAAGAGAGAGAGAGATAGAAACATTGATGTGAGAGAGAAACACCAACCGGCTGCCTCCTGCATGCCCCCCAGTGAGGATTGAGCCCACAACCGGGGCATGTGCCCTGACCGGGAATCCGACCGGGAATCCAACCGGGACCTCTCGGTCCATGGGACGACGCTCAATCCACTGAGCCACACCAGCCGGGCAAATTTGACCATTTTAAAGACCTCATATGGGTGGAATCATGCAGTGTGTGTCTTTCTATGATTTGCTTATTTCACTTAACATAATGTCCCCACCATTCATAGATGGCAGAATTTCCTATTCTCTCTCTCTCTCTCTCTCTCTCTCTCTCTCTCTCTCTCTCTGTGTGTGTGTGTGTGTGTGTGTGTATACCATATTTTCTTTAGCCAATTATCTGTCATGGACATTTAGGTTGTTTTCACATTTTAGCTATTGTGAATATAAGGGTACTACAATGAACATAAGGGTGCTTATGTCTTTTTGAGATGCTGATATCAATTATTTTGAATAAATACCCAGCAGTGGGATTGCTGGATCATATGGTAGTTTTCTTTTTAATTTTTTGAGAAGGCTCCATATAATTGTCCATAGTGACTTTTTCTTCATTTTAAAAAAGTAAATTTCAGTTATTTTCTGTTTCTATCATATTAATTTATCTCTTTAATGACTAGAAACAAGACAAAAACAAAAATTTAGGAATAAAACAATGTGTGGTTTCCTATATTAATATATATTATAGATTAGATATAAGGTTTAACCTTAACAGAGGACCTACTCAAACGTAATAGTGAAAAATATTATAAGTTTAAAGTAGTATAGAAGAATCTTTGGTTAAGTTGGCGATGGTAGGCAATGATTGTTTTGTATTCCTCTCAAATCCTATAGTGGTACCCAAGGAACAAGTTTCCCTGATAAGATCTTTTGCCTTTGTATTCTGTGAATTTCAAGAAATAGAGTGTTTTTGTGCGTGTGTGTGTGTTGGATATGTTTAATATGTGTAAATACACACACAGTTATCTTCAAAGTGTACTGGAATTCATATATATATATATATATATATATTTTATTTTTTTTAATCCTCACCCGAGGACATTTTTTCATTTTTTGTTCAGATAGAGTGGGAGGGAGAGAGAGGAAGAGAGAGAGAGAGAAACATCGATGTGAAAGTGACACATTGAGTGGCTGCCACCCGCACGACCAACCAGGGCCGGGGACAAACTGCAACCGAAGTACATGCCCTTAGCGGGAACCGAACCCGGGTCTCTCTGGACCGCAGGCCGATGCTCTAACCGCTGAGCCAAACCGGCCAGGGCTGGAATTTTTTTTTTAAAGTTCCAGAAACCAGAGCTGCTAATATCATAGACTTAACCGGCTGTGACAAACTCTTGACTAGTATTTTCCATTCACCACAAGATCCTGGCAGTACATAAGAGCATCCGCATTTTACAGAACTGAAGCTCAGGGAGGTTAAGTGACTTGTCCTCAATTGGTGTGATCTCACTGAATCCAGACTGTCCTGGCTGCTCTGACACATGGTCCTGACCCAAGTCAGCCTTTCCCCAGTACCTTCAGTTCCCAGAGGTTCTATGACAGAAGATAATTCTGAAAGGTGACCATTTACTGGTCTTAACTGTCACCCTGCTCTGAGTTTGATTGAAGAATAATTGTAGGGACACAGCTTCTTTCTGTGATCCACCCATTCATGTAGTTTTTTTCAGCTTCACAAGATGGGAAGCTGTGGCCTGGACTGTGATTATGTGAGTCTAAGGAACCTGGGCATGTCCTGGGTCAGCCCTATGGTTGCTCTTGGGTCTGTTCCAGGGAATCACACTGCTCTCTGACAAGGCGCTGGAGAGGCCTTCATCAAACACACATTCCTACTCTAGAATCCAGGAGTCTCCATAAGCTTTCTCTTTGAGACACAAATGACCAGAGGTAAAATCCTGTGGCCTGCCATTTTCAATTTGTGTGAACCTGAGCAAGACATTTAGTTGTTGGGAGAAAAAGTTTTCCTCTACCAACTTAAGTTCAAATGTTCAAGGCCTGTGAGTTAACTGACAATAGACAGATTAACAGGAGAAAAGATGTGCAAATGTGGGAGCACTCAATAATGAGTAACTCCATGAATCACCAGAGAGAAAGGTTTATAAAACAGCTTAACAAAAGGGAGGGAGGTTAGGGCTCCAATGGGAAAGTTATGGAAAATTCTGTTGGGTTTTTTGATGTTAATGATAATGGGCACCCTCAACATTTGCCTGTGTGTGTGTGTGTGTGTGTGTGTGTGTGCGCGTAGGTGGATAGGGAAGCTGAATTAGTACTTTCCTATGCTAAGCATCAGTCTTCTTCCCTTTTTTTTCTTCATTCAGTTTTAGAGAGTGAGGAAGGGAGAGGGAAAGAGATAGAAACATCAATGAGAGAGAACATCAATTGGCCGCCTCCTGCATGCCCCCCACTGGGGATCGGGCCCACAATCTGGGCATGTGCCCTGACCAGGAATCAAACCGGCGACCTCCTGGTACATGGGTTGATGCTCAACCACTGAGCCACACTGGCTGAGCAGTCTTCTTTCAATTAGGAAACTCCCTATGGAGGGCAGGGATAGGCAATTCAATGGCAGTTGCATTTTTGGTAGGTTCTGCTTAAATTTAGATGTTTCTTTCTATGGTTGCTGTCTGTTCAGGTGTTTTCAGTTTAAAATCATCTTTATACCATTTTGGTGGGCTGCTAATTTCTTCCCAGTCATTCAGAACCTATTTCCTCATTTGTCATGTAGGGGTAACATCTGCCTTGCAGGTGGGTACTGAAGATTTCATGAAATAATATATAAAAATTACCTGACACGGTAGAGGGAGGGTGACAATAAACAATATAGTTCCCTTCCTCTTCCTCTTACTGCATATTCTATCCACTGGTTTCAGTTACCAACTCCAGATCCATTATTCCTTGACTCCCATCTCACCGTAAATCATTGCTGCCTCAAGTTTCCTTGACCTGGCTACTCGGCTTCTGAAAACAGGAAAGATTTTTGTGAACTCAGAGGGAAAGTTCCTGGTCACAACTTCAACTTGGAAAGCAATTTCCTCATTACACATTTGCCCATAATTTATCACACCTCTCTAGTTAAAACCTAAGGAGATTAACTGGGTGCCCCCCATCAGCCGTGTTCTGTGCCCTCCCTTATGTTGTACCTTTCCTGCAGATCAGCAGATCACCCTCCCTCCACAGTAGCCTTTAGATGTTCCAGACTCCATTTCCTCCTCCACTCCTTTGCACAAAGAGGACAATTCCCATCTGTCCCTCAGGACCCTATCTTCATTCTCACTCCCAGAAACTAGATCACAAAGAGCCCTCCTCAGATGCTCATTCCTTAATAGTTCTAAGGAAGGTATAGATAACAATTGTTTTATGTTCTCAAAAAGACTTAAAAATATCTATTTTCTTCTGTTCTTGAAGGCTGCAGTGTTGGATGCACAGGCAGTGGGCCAAAGCATCTGAGGAGTGGGAGCTGCTGAAAGTGTGAAGAAGAGATGGCCTGAAAACCAGGGAGGGATGGACCAGTGAGAAAAGGAGAAAGGAATAAGGGGGAAGCACTTGGGAATTATACATTTGGGGACTGCCTACAGTGCACTCCATGTGGGCTTTAGGGTCCAAAAAACTTCAGTTAGGGTTTGATTCTCCCTTATACTAGCTCTGTGATCCTGGGTTGTTTTTCAAAAGAGCTATTTTGAAGATTGAAAGAGAGAAGTTATATAAAGTAGTTAGTGTAAAGCACATCACTAGCTTACTATTATTTATACTGAATCTTAATTTCATTTTAAAAGATTTCATAACATTATTTTTGTGTCCTTAGTTTTTAATCTTAGAACTATGTTTCATTTTAAAAGATAATTTTTTATATTTCAAAAACAAAAACATGTTAAATATATAAAAGCACAGACTGTGCACAGAAAAAAGCAAAAACCATAAGAGTGACACTGGAATGATTGAGATCAAGGAAATGCTGCAGTAAATCATTACAAGTACTAGTTACTATGTGGAATGTCAGATAAGTCAGATTTCTTTGCCCTCAAAAACTCATAGCTGATTAGAAGAGTGCTTGTTACCTGTTACACAAAAGCAAAATATGTGGTGCCTACAGCAATATCTTTGGTACTATGTCCACATTGAACTAATGGTGTTTTTATCAATGTTACTCACAAAAGGATAATTAACTCAAAATTTAGTGGTGCTTGCTCAACAGGATTTAGACAGTGTACTGGATGCTGGATTTACAAAGACCAACAAAATAGTCCAGTGGGGGAAACAAACACATTCATTCAATCAATGAATATTTATTGAGTGGATATAATATATCAGGTACTATTCTAGAATCAATTTCACACAGCTAGCTAGTGGTGATAGAGTCCATTTTCAATTCTGGGTTTCTTGACTCCAACCTGCAATATGTTTTCATTTCTAGCCACCAAAACATGTCCCATGGCTCTTTTGGCTCTACTTAAAATCTGTTGAAGTCTCTTAAGAAACTTTTCTGGTACCTCCCTACAGGGAAACCCTGGAGGTGAAAGCTCTACACAGCTGTGAGTGGCGCGAGGCTCTGAGCCAGGCCTTTCATGCTCCTTCCCCAGATAACAACTGTTTGTGAGGAACTGCTCTCTTAGCGTTGGAACCCACTGAGATGGTAGAAACTTAGGAACAACTGCAGCTTCACAGCCCTTTATAGTGGGTACAACATCTGTCTTCCACAGAAGGGCCCAATATTGTGGCTCTCACTTTCCAAAATGTCTGCTCCTTCCTAACACACAAAAAGCAGGGTATGCACAAATGGCCTGATGGTTTCAGCACACCTTATCTGAGCTTTCACCTGGCCCTTTATGGGATGCTGTGTGCCTGGATTTTCCAGATGTGGGGAATAAAATGATGATCTCAGTCAGAATTATACATGCCTCTATATATGAAATTAGTAAAGTGTTGCTATAATGAGTGGAAAGAGAATCACCTTTAGTTTCCATATACATAGGTGTAAGTCCCAGCTCCAGCACTCACTAGTTATTTACCCTCTCAGCATCACTGATATCTGTTCATTGAGAAAAACCATATATATACATATATTAATTTATAGGTAATATATAAGTAAATATATAAATATAAATAATAAATATATATTTGCATGGCACAGAATAGATCATTGAGAAAGGTTATGATTTATGTTTCTGCTTGTTTCTTCTCCACTAGACTCTGAGCACCTTCAGGACAGGATTTCTAGGATTCATTTCCATGCCCTCGATACCTAGCACAGCACTCAACATGTACTTGATGTCAGTGTATTCTAGTAGATCAAATACATTCCTGGTTTCTTCTTCTGTAAGATAATGTGATTCTATTTGGATATTCTTTTGGAAACTTATATTCAATTGTTCTGTGGAAACTACTAACATGCCATATCGAAAAATCAAATTTTCCTGTATTGGGGCTTTTAACTTGGTTATTTTTATTTGAAACTTTTATTTCAATGTGGCTAGATGGAGGCCAAATTAATTTCTTTATATTCTACACTAGGCTGGGTGATAAACACACCCAACATTTAATGCACAATAGAGGCAATACAACAATATCATTGTTACCCAAAATGCCCTTGACTCTGCTGTGAAGGTGCAGATTTTACCAAAATGGTTGCATGGAATCATGGCAAAATAGACTATCCTTTTTCTGAGTCACTTTGATACCGTTATAATATCCTGGTTATTATTTAACAGGACAGGAGCAAAGGGGAGACCAGATAATATAGGCGTGCCATTTACACAGCTTTGCCAGGAAGCTGCAGTTAACACCATCCAAGTCTACTCCCCACATATTGCTGGGGGAAGGGACTGGACAATAGATGCATGCCCAGTACGGTCTGGGTGATGTGGGAAAATGCCTACCTGTAAATCACACCTGGAAACAGGTAATAGGCCACAATAGGCATGGCCACTGCAAGGGTGCAAAATATGAGATATTTAAACTCCTGAACAAAGGGCCTTCTGTTTCATGGCTCTTGGCCTTCTTTGCTCTCTTGGGACTCCTGTTGCAGGGGCACACTCCCCTGCATTTGCCCACATGGCTCATGGCCATATGGGACCTGTACAATAGACTGATGGACTGAATCTAGCCTGATGCTCTGTTGGACTTAACTCCACCATGGAATGGAAACTCTGGACACTGGCCCTGCTTCTAGCTCTGCTGAATCCCCAGCTACACCTTTTCCAGGACTGGTTTAAGTAAACTGGTACTTTTCAAACTGAGGGATACAATTCCACACCGATAAAAATCACTCATTTTCCCATGTGAGCCTTAGAAAATTCCTTTTTTCAAGATATCACAAGAACCCCACTCCCACTAGTGACAGAGAAATTCCACCCACTCATTTCTCCCACAACAACTTCATGTTTTTGCATGATGAAGGAGTTTAGGCTCCAACTGTTGAAACAGTTTGTCCAAGGTTACACAGCTGTTAATTGGTGGGAGTGTAATTGGAATGTAGATCTGTATTAGGATAAAGCTCAAGATTATTCTTTATACTATGCAAAAGAATAAGAAAAAGAACACAGGAAACACCGACCAGGGAACCTAGTGCTTTTAAGCAGGTGAAGACCTTTTCTAAGTTGTAAACTCTGGCCATCAAAAATGACATAACAAAAAACAGCACTCAATAAAATAATTCTTTAGCCCTGGCTGGTCTGGCTCAGCGGTTAGAATGTTGGCCCGTGGACCAGAGAGTCCCGGGTTCGGTTCCCGCTAAGGGCACGTACCTAGGTTGCAGTTTGTCCCCGGCCCCAGTTGGGGTCGTGTGGGTGGCAACCAGTCGATGTTTCTCTCTCTCTCTCCCTCCCGCTCTATCTGAATATAAATGCAAAAAATGTCCTAGGGTGAGGATAAAAAAAAATTCTTTAGACAAGTCTTGGGGGTGGTGTGAGAGCATAGGCTAGGAAGCTAGAAAAACTTGAATTCAAATCCCAACTCCACTCTAAACTTTGGTTACATTTTATATAATTGACATTAATAGTGGAGGGGAACAGAGTTTTCTACCCCAAAATATGCCTTTTTGGAATATTGATTATTTTAAGCTGGCTATTTTTAAGAAAAGGAAAGCCACAAGAAAACCCTTTTACCTCCCCCTTTAACTGCCTAAAGGAATTCAGATAGAAAACCTGCTAAAAGAAAGGGCGCTTCTTAGCATCATAATATGAACGAAGTGTGGCATACAGGGAGGAATCTCGCAAAGTCTGTCTGTTGGACTCCCCTCTGTGTCCCATTGTTTCTGGGTGGCCAGCAAGAATTTGTTTATCACGTATTTGCTCTATCTTGTCTATCTATGAATTACCTGTTTTTGCTTTGAAATCACAGACCCCTGCATCCTCCTCCTTAGTCCAAAATGGCTAAGAAACCTCAACTGCCCAATTAGTCCAGGTTTCCATAGTTTTAGGGAACCACCATATGCACATATGTGAAAAATTTTATTATTTTCTCCTGTTAATCTCTCATGTCAATTTGATCATTAGACCAGCCAGAAGAACTCAGAAGAGTAGAAGGAAATTTATTTTTCCTCTCCCACAATAGCAAGATGTTATGAGAATTAAAGAAGATGAAGTGTTTAATTGGCACATAAACTGTCCTCAACCAATGTTAGATTACTTAAAGCCTTCTCTTTCCTTCAACCCTAGGCAATGTTAAGCATTAACACTTGACCAAAGATGAAATTTCTATTACAAAAGCAAGTTTTGTGGTTGTTTTTGTCTCTCTCTTTTTTCAGTGAAGATAAAAGATGGGGGTTAAAGTTCAAAGCAAAAAAAAAAAGTTCAAAGCAATTGACAAGGAATACTTAAGCAACATTAGTGAAATATTTAATAATGATTGTAAATCCAGACATTGAAATGTCATGCTCTCGAAAATGATTTTATTCTTCTTAAATGACACATTCTTTCAACATTATTCTAACAGTTGCATATTAACATGGTTATGTCAATTTCTGCAAGTAAAATTCCATTGACATTTCAATTGAGATTATATTAAACCTGTAATTTATGGGCCTTGTGGCCTAGAAATAATGTTTTACCTGCCATGATCTCAATACATTCATGACTTCCCATTTTCACAACCAAAATTTAGTACTGAAATAACAATATTAAAATCAGTCAAACAAACAAAAAGTATCTTTTCCAGTTCAATAATCTGGCAGACCAAAATAGGAAAAATTTAACATGTAATGTTTTGGACTACATATATCAATCATGTTATAAGACTTAAATTCCAGTGACCTTTTTTGAACCACAATTAGACCTTGGTCCATTCCAGAGAGTTATATGAAACTTCATCAACATCCATCCAGTGAAATTTCAAGCTTTTATTTGTATAAAAAGTTGTACATGATGAGCAGCAAATGAAACCTGTATATCAGGAATAGGAATATGAGAAAGCCTTTATTTCTATGTGTTAACTCCATCCCCCAAGATGGGCTTCAGCTCTGATAGTTTCTCTCAGAACCTTCAATATGTTGCTTGAAAATGTGATGAAGAAAACACAAAATCTAGAAATGCACATATGGATTCAAATCTGTGCTTACCCATTTCTTAACCTTGGAACAGAGTCTTGTTCGAGCCTCATTTTCTTCATCTGTAAAATGGGACCAATAATAATTATTATAGCATATGGGAGTAATCAGGACCTAGTGAGCAATCGTCTTTATCACTACTCTTGATTATTCTTGAATAGAAGGAAAATATCGAGTAACACAAAATATCCGCATTTGGCAAGGAAAACATTTTCATACTTACAAATGAACAAGGGAGTATCTGGAAATTCAAACAAATAAAAAATAAACACATGCATTACGATGATCTCTCATGGAAATACCCATAAACAAAACCACTATTTTTTTTGCCTGATTGCTCCATGCCATACTAGGAATGGAAGGAAAGACTACTAAGGTTGATACTGTCCTTCAGGAGAATTAAAGGGTTAGAGAAGTGGCATACAGAGCACGAGTGGAGGGATTTATCTTAGGTGGCAGAAAGGACACCTATTCCACTGTACTAGAAAGGAAGGAAGAGAAGATGGGCACTGTGATCAATTAAAAAACAAAACCTCCAGTTGATCTTTGAACAACATGGGTTTGAACTGCATAGTTTAACTTATCTGGAGATTTTTTCAATAAACATATTGGAAAAATTTTTGGAGATCAGATCAGTGACAATTTGAAAAAACTCACAGATGAAATGCATAGCCCAGAAATATTGAAAAATTAAGAAAAAGTTATGCATTTCATGAATGCATAAAATATACTATATATAGATACTAGTCTATTTTATCATTTACTACCATAAAATATATATAAATCTTTATAAAAAGTTGCAATTTATCAAAACTCACACACACGCTTACAGACCATACATGGTGCCATTCACAGTCAAGAGAAATGTGAACAGTTAGTAAACTTATCTGTTGTGTATGTGTGTGAGCGTCTTCATGTGAAGATCTATATGGCAAGAACTACATGAGACACTTTTGTGTCATCATCATCATCACCTAAATATTCACTGTGTAGAACATAGTGTGTAAGACTTATATTGAAGTGGATGGCCTATCCTTACATAGGCATAAGGTGAGTAATATGAAATCTAAAATTAATAATGTTAGTTTTCTTACTGTTTTATAACTTTGCTTTCAAAGAATTATATTACTGTACAGTGTGCCCCTCTCTCTTGTAATCAGAGAAACTGCGTATCAGCCTATCATCATGGGTGATATTTTTTAAAAAATGTAATAATGTTTCCAATACTGTATTATGAATATGATGGAAATAAGTATACCATAAAAATTTTACAATGATTTATTCATTAGCATAGGGGCTAGGCTACTGTGAAGCAACAGTATAAATTACACTACAGACACCATGAAGAAATGCTTCCTTTTTATCAGTGCAAAAATCACTATACCTATAACTAAATATGAATTTATTTTTCACATTATCTTTTAATTTTCTATATTTAGCATTAGTACTATGTATAATATCTACTGTTTTGTTTCATAAAACAATATTGATGTAAGTACTGACAGAAGATTCATCTAGCAAAAAATGCCATCAACTTAAAATATTGATAAATACAGAACACTACTGGAAATGTATTTTCTATAACATGATTTTCTTAATAACATTTTCTTTCTCTAGCTTACTTTATTGTAAAAATACAGTATATAATACATACAACACATAAAACATGTGTTAACCAACTGTTTATTTTTCAGCAAGGCTTCTGGTCAATAGATGGCTATTAGAAGTTAAGTTTTGGGAGTCAAAAGAATTTGGCCCTTCCTGACTGGTGGATTGAGCTCAGACATGGATCTCCCTCTCTCCTAGGCACTACTGATTCTCAGGTCTTTAGACCCCAACAGGAATACACATCATTGGCTTCCATGGTTCTTGGGCCTTTGTACTTGAACTTACACCACAGGCTTTCCTGGGACTCCAGCTTGGAGACACCACCAGATCAGGGGATTTCTTGGCCTCAATAATTGCATGAAACACTTTCTTAGAATAATTCTCTTCCTGTACATATATCCTATCAGTTTTGTTTTTCTAGAGAACCCTGAATACCACACTAGGGAAGAAAGAACTTCCAGGTGGAGGGAGTGATCAACTCTGTCCAAAATGATGAATGGGTCAATTAAGGAGAGGACTGTGAGATAGCCATTTGATTTAGAAATATTGATGTCATTGTTACCTTGACCAGAACAGGTTCATTTTAATAGAAGCTGCATAACCTTGATTGCAGTGTGAGTCAGACAGAATGGAAGGAGAGGAACTGAAGACAGTGAGTATAGACACCTCTCTACAGGAGGTTTCTTTGCTTTCAAGGGAAAGATAAATGGCCCTAAAGGTGGTAGAGGGACTGAGGAGAAAAATATGTGTTTTCTATTTGTTTTTGTTTTGTTTTTAAGATGGAAAAAAAAAAACACCACCAGTTTATATGCTGACAGGAACAATCTAGTAGAGGAAGGAAACATAATGATGATGTTACCAATACTGTGAGACCATGAATTTCCTTTTTGATTTAGCCAAACTACATAAGGAGTTTCTGCTACTTACAACCAAAACAATTTTTACTAAAAGAGTGACCAATGTCTTTGGTATACCTAAGACTATTCTGTTTTATGCCTATTGAGATATAACTTTCAGTAATACTTTCTTTCATTCTGGTTTGGATGATAAATTATATGAATGGGTTTGGATGGTAAATTTTACGGTCACATGAATTGGTTAGGAACATTGGTTCTAAAGCCATAGACTCCAGTCCTGGGCTTCTCACTTACAAGCTGTTGTGTTGGAAAATTAATTTCTATACTTCAGTTTCTTCATATGAAAATAGGACTAAGCATGGCACATATCTCATGTTTTGCTGACCAAAAGAATTTAAGCATTTAAAGAACTTACAAAAGGGCTTGCTAGATGTGGCAAATATTTCGTAAATAGCAGGTATTATTAGATCTGCATGCCGCATGGTGCAAAACTCCCCTTTGCAGGAAAGACTGTAAACTGCTTGCTGAACTCTTGCCCTTTCACACATAACTTTAAAGTGATTAGTTAACATGCCACTACAAAAGTGATATCATTCAGATCTCCGTATTAGAGGTAAGAAAAGAGAGAAATAGAGAATTTAACTAAGATACAATAGGAATTTTAAAACAAGTGTTAATTGATGGACCATGTCAAGATGCTTGGTGTGCTGCGTAATTTTATGTGTTAACTTGACTAGGCCCCAGGGTGCCCAGATATTAGGTCACACATTGTTCTGAGTGTTGTGTCTGTGAGGATGTTTTGAATGAGATTAATATTTGAATGGAAGAATGAATAAAGCAGGTTATCCCACATCCAATCCCTTGAAAACCTGAATAGAAGATGAAAGTTAACCTTACCACAAGCAGGGGCGAAGCTCCACTGCCTGAATGCATGAGGTGAGACATTGGTCTTTTTTTGCCTTTGGATGTGAACTGAAAAAGCAGATCTTGAGATTTGATCCAGCAGCTTTTGAAAGTACACCATCGACTGTTGTGTCTCCAACTTGCCAACTACAGAAGCTGGGGCTTTTCAGCCTCAAGAATCATGTCATCCAATTCCTTATAAAAAAAAAAAAGTCTTTCTCCACACATTCATACCTATATTCCCCTCTGGAGAACCCCGACTAACACACTTAGACAGGTACAAGCCTCTTGTTGAAGTAAAACTACATGACGACGTGATGTAGCTCATCAAAGAGTAGGCAGTATGTTCACAGGAATACAGACCATCAGGGACACAATATAAGATTTTCATAAATAATTAATTGACAGTTATTAAAGGTTATGGTAGGTAGAATTCTAAAAATGGTCTCCAGATATTTCCCAGCATAATCGCAGGACTGTGAATAAGGTAAGTTATCACATGAGTTAACCTAACATATATGTGTTAGGTTACATGGCTAAAGGGATTTTGTAGTTGTAATTAAGGTTACTAAACTGTGGGCCTTAAAATAGGGAGATTATCCTGGATTAGCTAAAAGAGCCTAATCTAATCACAGGAGCCATTTAAAAGCAAACAGTTTTCTCTGGCTAGCAACAGCAGGAGAAGCAGGAGAGGTTTGAGGCATGAGAAGAACTGAACAAAACATTGCTTGCTTGAAGATGGAGGGACCACATGCCTGGAAATACAGGCGGCCTCCAGAATCTGAGAGCAGTCCCCAAAGACATCCACAAGCGTGTGGGGTCAGTCCTGCCACCACAGAATCTGCTAACCACCTGAATGAACTGGGAGGTAGCTTCCCCCAAGAGCCCCCAGGTAAGACCCCAGCCAAGCTTACACCTTGATTTCAGCCTTGTGAGATGCTAAGCAGAGAACTCACTTGATCCATGCCACGTGTCTGACCCATGGAAACTGTGAAATAATAAATATGTGTTGATTTAAGCTGCTGAATGCGTGGCAATTTGTTGTGCAGCAATAGAAAACTAATATTGACGTTATCAGTGTATTGAATCTGCTGTGGTTATGGTGATTCTCTGTATTTTTCAACAACCTACTGGACAGGATGAGGAATAATTTCCAACCAGCCATGTAGCTCTGAGGTGCAAATTAAAATAATTATGGTGGAGGGCACAGTGCAGAGAATTCTAAATTTTGTGCAGTGCCAATTAATTGCAATATGAATGTAAGAACAAACCTTGAAGTGTGGCAGCAACAAAAAGGCCGCTTTCTGGGAAGCCAGGTGCCATATTCAGTGTGAACAGCTTGGATGCTGGAGCTGCCCATTCTGTCCCAGACCTTTAGATAAGAGAGAACTTTCAGTTCCAAGGTTCTCTGTGGGACAACAGCAGAAAAGCACAGTCAGGGGTATTGCAGGTAGTGGCTCTGAATTAAATTGAAATAGATTATTATGCAAAAGGATCTGATGTCATAGACATTCTTTGAGGCTTTAGAGTCAGACAGACTGGCTCCAATACTCTATGGTCCTAGCTGAGTTCCAGAATTCTAATTTATTAATTTAGTATGTTTGTGTGTGTGTGTGTGTGTGTGTGTGTGTGTGTGTGTGTGTAAAACATGCCCTTGATAAACAAATTTGACAAATTTGACAGACCACTGGGGTTAAGGTGCACCTGCCTGACTTTCTGCACTTAGACAGCTGGATCAGCTTGAATGATCCTCTAACACCAGAGCCTACCACAGTGCCTGGAACATAGAGTATTTCTGACTTATATCCAGCTCCCTATATTCATTAGCTTCTGGTACTGGTGATTGCTGACTTCCTGGCTTTACGATTGGTGTAGGCATTTCTGATCATCTCAGTTGTCTGAAATGTCCTCACCGTGGCAGAACTTCAGCAAATCTCCTAGTCATTGCAAATACAGAGTGATAGTGCAAAAAAAAAAAAAAATCATTTAAAAGTTAAATGGAGAAATTAATGAATATAAGACTTGTATTTCCATTCATTGTTTTGGTGAAAATCATAAATATTCAGGAATATGGAATCAAGTCTGTGAGCCCCCAAACAATGGACTTTCAGGGACAGCCATGCACGTTCACAGCCCCTGATCTGACTCCTGATCCTATTGCCTATATTCTCTCTCTAATTCCTTGTCTCCTCTTCCACTTTTCCCCTCTTGCACAGCAAATATACCCTGTGGAGACTTCTAACTCATAAATTACATTCCTTCCTTTTGTTTGTTTTCCTATGAGATATTTGAAGACTGCAACTATGTTTTGTTTGCTGTTTGCACATCCTGTATGAAGTCTACTACAGGAAGCATTGGTAGGTATTGCTGAAGGTTTATTGAATTCATTTATTTCATACTGAATCATTGACAGGAAAAAGCCCACTGCTACTCTGGAGGCAATACGGTAGATGTTTTCCATGGAGGCACTATATGTGTGGCTTCTGACTGTCAGGCGCCATGCAAACCCGTCTAGACGCTAGGTGTTGGAGGCCTAGAAATCTGGTCCATTTGTGCATGTGCCTCTGCATAGCATAGTTTTCAGCACACAATATGGCTTAAAGCAACAACTCCTAGAACTTAGTCATGTATATGCCTTTCCTTATCTGCCACCCTCAACTCTAATGTTATCATAAATTCAATATTTTAGGTAAAGGAAAAGAATTATTTGTCATGAGTGAAACTGTAAACCTAGAATTATGATATAGTAATGGAATGGAATTTTAAAATTTAAATGAGTGATTGTCAAAAACATTTTTTTCTTTTCTTTTTTTTAAATATGGGGTATGTTGACCAATACAATACAGGCAATTAATTGTGACAGTTCTTCTAAATCGCAGTTCTGCAACTTCCTAGCTGTGTGATCAGGGACAAGTTACCTATCCTCCTGAGCCTTAATTTCCTCACTTGTGAAATTGGAATAATGCTACTTATGTCATAGGGATTTTCTGTAAATTATCAGTGAGATACATAAAGTCCCTGAAACATGGTAGACCCTCATAGTATTCTTATCATCACTTTTGATATTGTAGTTTAAGAAAGAAACAAAACCAAACAAACAGGATTCCTTTATAAGTATATTGGGAATTGCACCATCAGTAAGTTCACCGGAAGCAACAGGGCAAGGATACTTCCTCTGAGATGTGAGCTAAAGTGGAGTTAAGAAACTAAGAGACTAATTGGTGTCTTCTCCTAGAGGACATATTAGGTATTTTAAGAAAACTGCTAACAAAGCTACTGACTTTCAATGCGATAAATAACCTGGGAAAAGAGGGACAGACAGAAAAGAAAAAGATATTTTCCTGCCTATCTTAAACTGCAAAGAATGACGCCTGCTCAAAACCCATTTTCACAGCCACTCTACCAAGGTGCTCACTCACGGTGCATCTTTCCAAAACAGGCTGATTTTACTGGGAGTAGTTGAAACCCTACTGTGAAAGAGGAAATGCAGCATTTTCCTGAAGCCATTTTTGATACTAAACATCACTGTGTATGCCTGATTGTCTTACTCGAAGGAGCCTGTGAAATCTTGGAACAGTGTGGTAACCCTGAGAAACCTGTTTTGCCTGAGGGAACGGGTCTCATGGTGCCTGGGCCTGTGGGTGCACAGTGTCTCCATAAGTAAACTATCTTCCCTCCTTGGCTAGTTTGATATCTTCGTGGAAGAGAAGGGCATCCTGCCAAGAACAGTAGTCTCACTCAAGGAAACTAGCTCTGCAACAAAGGACCCCCCTCATGGTCCACAATCATCAAGTCACAGAGGAGTTGTAAATAACAATTACTGCAGTCCTTCACAAGGATGCTAAATAGTCACTTTTCATCTGCTACAGGCAGAAATCAGTGTGGAGTATACCAACCTTTGTCCAAAGGAGCTGGGGAGAGATCTCTGGAATGAAGAGCTCCTAAAATGTTAGAAGATGGGATGAAAATGTTGGCGAGCTGTAACAGTGAACAAAAGGAGGTGAATAAGACAGGACTGCTGGGGGCAAGACAAGTGGGGGTCTGGCCACACTACAGTCCTTGGGAAGTGCTCTTATCAAGTAGCCCTGAGTTTCCACCTCATGTGGCTACCTACTACTGCCAGATCCTGGGCAATTTACATAATGTCCTTGATCTCAACTTTCTCCCTTATAATAATGAAAATGGAAATATTTCCTTTGAGGGTTTTTATTAGGATAAAGTGAAAGAAGATCAATGAAGTACCTAGTGTAGGTACCCATCATTATGGGTACTATTACTTAACATTAATCTTAACTTTCATTTCAATTACTTCATTTTATTATTTGGCTTTCATTATGTTTAATTACATAAATGTGCTTTAGTCTCAATGATAGTATTTATACAAAATAAAAGAAAATATTATATGTAAATATAGTACATGCCCTGCACAGTAAAAAATAATAATAATAATAAAAGTGGTGGATGACTGAGATCTGGAACCACCTCCTAAGTCATGCTGAGTACAAAGAACTGTGCTAACCCTTTGAGGGAGCCACAGAAAAGTGAGTCAGACTTCTGGCCCTCAAATATCTCCCAGCTGGCCCTGGCTGGGTGGCTCAGTTGGTTGGAGCAGCGTCCTGTACACCGGAAGGAGGCGTGTTCAATTCCCGGTCAGGGCGCATACCCAGGGTGCAGGCTGGATCCCTGGTCGAGGCACATATGGGACGCAAACGAGCAAGGTTTTTCTCTCACATCAATGTTTCTCTCTCTCTCTCTCCCTTCCTCTCTCTAATTTTATTGATCTAAATCTAAGATCAATAAAAAACATATCCATGGGTGGCGATTAAACCAAAATCTCCCAGATGACTGGCAGAGTATGCATGGCAGCTGACACAGATGGCACCTACTGGAATAAAAGCACTTTGGAAACAGACATTTTTTCCCTTTCAAAAGATTCATTCATTCGTTCGCTCCACAGATATTCAGTGGTGCCCTTCTAGTTGTATCAGAAAGTGTTCTGGAGGTGGATAGACAGAGACCAATGAAACAAGGCCCTTGTTCTCAAGGAGGTCACAATGCAGTGGGGGAGACAGACAGCCTGCATCACATCAACAGATATTCTCTCGATGACTACAATGCGCGCTCAGCAATGTTCTGGGCTGCTTGAGATATACCAGTGAACAAGGGACAATGAAATCTAAGATCAGGGAGCTAGTATTCAAGCAGGAGCTATGGGGGAGGACAGAGATAAGCAATGCACGTAACAAAGAAATAAAAAACATAGTCAAAACCCATTTTCTGTAAATGGCATAACAGACAGTCAATTTAGGACAAAATAGAGAGGATAAGGAATATGGGTGGGGGTGGAAAAGATGCCTGCACTTAGCAATATAAAATATGGTGGCCTGGGTAGGACTCTGTGAGGAGGTGAGAACTGAGCAAGGCCTTGATGGAAAGGGGGATATTAGTGAGGCACATATGGGCGAGGAGCATTCCAGGCAAATGCATTAGCTAGAGCAAAGGTCCTAAGGAGGGAGCTTGGCTGCCATAATCCAGAAACCGCAAGAGTCCACTTGAGTTGGAGATGAATGACTAAAGCGGAGAATCATAGCTGTAAAGTCAAGAGGAAACAGGGCCCAGATCTTGTAGGGCCTTAAAGAGCTGTGAGAGGATTCACACCTGACTCTGATGCAGGACCAGAGGAGCACTAGACAGGCATTTGTTTCCGTGCTGAATTACAAGTCCACAGAGGGGACAGTATCAGGGAAAAGGAGGACACCGCAGTCAGGGACCTGAGGTAGGGTCCGAGGAATCAGTGAGTGCTGCCTCTTTGAGAGAGTGGAAAGACTCACTTGGACTTGACATCCCTCCATCTTTGTGTTCACACCCCTGATTGCACATCTGTGCCATGACTCACAAAATCACAACATTAGAAGTCCAGTATCCACCCCAAGATTCATGCATTAATCCAGGAGGAAAACTGGAGAGGTATTTTTTGTTCAATCACATTGTCTTTGACAAGTCTTGACTGAGTTCCCTAGTACAGACCCACTATGAAGCCACTTCTGTGCTTCAGGGAGAAGCAATGTACACAAAGAAGCAAGGAATTTGGGAACATGTGGAGAATGATTTGAAAGACGCAACCCACCAAACCTCCCCAAGGGAAAAGATATGTACGGAGCTACCTACGTTCACTCATCTTTAAATCTCTCATGAACAAGTAGCAGGTACAATAATAATGGTCCTTTGTGATCCCTGAAGCCTGTGTCATACTCTTTCTTTCAGTGAACACCCACGACAATCTCCTAATGTGCTGTCACTTGGCAATCTCCCTGCTCCTTCCTAACTCAGAAAGAAGTGCGGAAATATGCATCCCAACCTTGTTGGTCTCAGAGTAGATCCTCTCAGTTTGAGACCATGACATGGAAGCTATGTTCTCCTGGGTGCCTGGATATTCTAGGGGGAAAAATGGGAGAGGAGGAAGTCTGTACCAAAGCAATGGCACGTACTGTGCATCTCGGCAACTCTCAACAGACGGGAAATTTGTCATAGTGAATGGAAGACGATGACCTTTGGAGTCAGGCAGACCAAGGTGCGAATCTCAGCTCCATCACTTACTGCCTTACTTACCTAAACCCACCTCAGCCTGTTTCTTAATGGGCTTAAGTAGGATCTGGACACTCATTTGTCAACTTTCTTGGTAAATAAATATTTAGTGTGTAAAATAAAGCAGACCGTCAATAAATCAAAATCGATAGAGGGAGTGATGACAAAATAGAGTATCTTCTCTTCTGTATCACTTAATTCCACGTTATGCTCGCAGGGGCAACTGAACTTCGAGTTGTTAAGTAACATGTCAAGGTGACACACATAATTGATGGGAGTGAGATGGGCACTCAGGTGTTCTTTTCACTATATTGTGCAAGAGAAGAACATCCAGATGGGAAAATAACTTTCTTTGAACTCAGTAACTCTGAGCAAACGAACACCTTACCCAAGTAGTCAACTCTGAATGTCATCAAAGAATGTCACAAATAAACGTGGCTCTCGATGAAAACAATCCTTTTGACAAGAGATGGTGATGTTGTAGGGGCACAGGCTAGAGAGACATGAACACTTGGATTCAAATGCAAACTCCACTCTAAGCTGTCTCTTCCATGAAATGGAAACAATAACTGCCTCCTTAAGTTTCAATCTGTCAGTTAAAAAGGACACAGGCCCCCCCACTGGGCCTGGTACAGAGACTGTTCACAACAAATATTACCTTTCTAATCCTCATCCCTTTCCTTCTGTCTCCAGGGAAAGTTCAACATCAACCTCTTCAAGTGGAGGTGAAATTTCTACTCTGAAAAATATTCTCTCTCTATTTCTGGTTGGATATTGAAGACTGGCAGTTAATGGTTGTGTTAGCTAGCTTTTGGTGCATAACAAACCACTCCCCGATTTAGTGACTTTAAACAACAACCAATGCTTGCCCTCACAATTCTGCAGCTCAGCAATTTCAGCTGGGCTCGGCTGAATGGTCCTTCTGCTGTTCTCAGAAGGCCTACTTATGCATCTGTGGTCAGTGCCCTGTCAGCTAAGTGGCTCAGCTGGGGGTGCCTCCTGCTGTGGACAAACCAGGTGGTGGAATGCCAGTGTCTCAAAAATGATTTTGACTCTTCTCTAGAAAAAGTCACAACTATCTTGCCCTATTATTCTAATAGGTGCATGATAAAATTATTTCTTGAAACTCTGAGGACAAAAAATAATTTGAAATTTCCCTTGGTTTTGTACTAAACCTATAAGTTGTAGATCTCTTTATGCAGTAACACGGTATGTATGTCTTTGCCGGAAGGAATCCAGCTTGGAACCTCTTTCCATATTGCACTGCTGTTATCCCTCTCCCTTCCAATGAACATGCCTCCAGCAGAGGCATATTGATAGGCATAATCTGACGTAAAAGTGATGGAATGAACTAGAAAATGGCCCCTCTGGTGAGACAAGCAGATAGTACCTGGTATTGTGAAGTAGACTTGTGATGTGGCTGGGGTCTGGTTGGAGCACCCCTCCGCTCAGACAGCAGCCCAATCTCCCACCTTCGCTAGAGTTCCTTCTCATTTAGTCAAATCATTGTTCCAATCGGAGTACAAGCTACTCATTTTCTACAACCATGCCTTAACCATACTTTTAGGATCCTATGGTATAATTTATTTGGGGGTGGTTGACATTGCTACTGTGAATGTCATTTCCCCATTCTAACTTTAAAAAATATTTTTATGGATTTTTAGAGAAAGAGGGAGGGAGAGGGAGAGAGTGAAACATTGATGCCAGAGCGAAGCATCCATAGGCTGCCTCCTGCACACCCACTACCGGGATCCAGCCTCCAACCCTGGCATATGCCTTGACCACAATCAAAACTTGCAACCTTTCAGTGCACAGGACGACACCCAACCAACTGAGCCACATCGGCCAGGGCTCCCCATTCTACTTTTATACATGATTACGGCTGGCACACATGAAAGCTCTCAGTATTTTAAATAGTTATTTCATTCTGCCATTTAAAGAGATTTATATTTACACTGTTTCTTAGGTGTTTCACAAGAATATACCCACATCATCTGCAAATAAGGACAATTTTGTCTTCTTTACCAAAACGACAGGCTTTTTTCTCTTGACAATCTCATTCCACTGGAAAAAAAAAACACCTAAAACAATTTTAATGATATTGGTGATAATAGGTATATTTGCCTAGATCCTGATTGTAATATATTTTTTTCTAGTGGTTTAACATCACTTGTGTATTTGTGAGTATGCGCACACTGAGGAATACAGCCTGCTAAAATGTATTTTCCTCAGTTGTTTTTAATCATGGAGTGTTCCATTCCTGCCTATGTTCTTGATCACCTGTAGATCACTAAAATATGGTCAGTAGCAGTAGTGTCTTTTTTGGTTGAAGTCATTCTCTTTATGTCTCCATTTAATCATTGTCTTCATATATGGCCCATACATCTTTATCATTTTATATTCTAGATATTGCAGGTGTCTGTTGCTGCTGGGAACAGGATCCTTTTTATGTGTTATTCTGGGTATAAATGGAGTGGAGCAGACCCTGGGAAACTGAACTAACTTGTTATTTTAAAATTGAACTGTATGTTTTTTTGTTTGTTTTTTTTTAATCCTCACCCAAGGATATTGTTCTATTTATCTTCAGATAGAGTGGGAGGGAGAGAGAGGGAGAGAAAGGGAGCGAGAGAAAGAGAAACGCTGACGTGAGAGGGACACATCCACTGGTTGCCTCCCGCACAACCCTGACCAGGGCTGGGGAGGAACCACAAAGGGGGGGAAGGGGTACGTGCCCTTGGCCAGAATGGAACCCCCCACTCACTGGTCCAGGGGCCCACGCTCTACCGCTGAGCCAAACCGGCCATGAAGAACTGTATGCTTCTTAACTACTTTCCACTTACATCTCAGTCTATGTCCACTTGTTGAAGGAATCATTTCATTGGAGGGAGTTCTGGGTGATCTTGCTTGTCTGATGCCAGCAGAGTGCCTGTTGGTAAGAGAGAGACAAAGATGCATTAAGAAGTTGCAATATGGCAAACGTTGAAGGACATCAGAGGTCTTTTCCTTCTCCACAACTACGGCTAGAGTAGGAAAACAATACAAAAATTTTAAAGGTGAGGAAAAGCTTTAGGTTGTTGAAATTTTGCCTGGGGGTGGGGGCCACAGCTTGGCCTAGAAGACAGGATGACCAAACAGAGAGGTGCTGGAGCACCAAGTGGCCTTGCTGCATGCAGTCCCACGCCAGGAGGCTTCTAAAACCCAAAGTGTAGACTATGAAGGGATATCCATAGGCATGTTTTCCTAAACCCCAACCAGTCCTTAGCAATGAGAGAGTGAGAAAGGTGGAGTGTGTGGAGGGTGGACATTCCTGGGATTTAATAAAACACTGTTCCTCCAGCTGTTGGGTGAATATGATTCAAATGCATTAGTCGAGGGGCTTACTGAGGAAGAAACTGAGGAAGGGGGGCGGGGTAAGATGTCAACAGGGGTTGAAGAAAAGCGCCAAGTAATGGGCTGTGTCTAGATGTCCGGCAAGGTGAAGAACCTGTTGAAGAAATAAAAGTGTACGATATGACTCAGCAAAGATTAGGTGAGACTTTGATCCAAGAATACCGAGATCCTTTTGACAACCCCGAGCCTTGGTATAAATGAGCCCGTACCATTCGGGAAGGGCGACGTGGAAGGTGCACTTGCCCCTACTGTGGGGAGGATGGACTGTGTTTCGTTAACCTGGTGGGCGGTGAGGACAAACGTCCCGTGGCGCCACAGCCACGTTCAGCTCCGAAGTACACGTGGGAACAGCGCTAGCCCCGGTCACAGCGCGGTGAACTGAACTCCGCGTGAAGGAGATTCCCAGGCAGAGAGGTGCGGGGCGCCTGCGCAGTGGGCCCCAGGCACTGCGCTGCGGGAGTCGGGAGACCCCCACCCCGCCCCTCGCCCTCCGGCGGGAACGCGCACGTGGAAAGGGACGCGAACGCCAGCGCGAACGCGCACGCGAAGGAAGGCGCCCCAACTCGCTGCGCCCTGCCGGGCGGCTGAGGAGGGGGCGACTCGCGCAGGAGCCGCGGGTGGGCTGCGTGCACGGCGGCGGAGGCGGCGGCGGCGGCGGCCAGGGCGCCTCCTCCACGCAGGCGTGTGCGCTCGCTCGGGACCCCGGCCGCCCGCGGAGGGGCGGACTGACTGACGTCCTCGCCGGCCCGCCCCCGCCTCGTCCAGCCCCGCCCCCGCCTCATCTTGTCTGAGGCTCGGGGCTCGCGGGCTGAGGCGCCTCACTCTCCCGCCCCTCGCAGCAGCGGCCCTTTCTCTCCGCAGCACCTCACCCGGACCCGAGCGGCAGCGAGCGCGGGAGCAGGCGGCCTGGAGGATGAAGTGCAAGCCGAACCAGACGCGGACCTACGACCCGGAGGGCTTCAAGAAGCGGGCGGCGTGCCTGTGCTTCCGGAGCGAGCGCGAGGACGAGGTGCTGTTAGTGAGCAGCAGCCGGTACCCGGACCGCTGGATCGTGCCGGGCGGGGGCATGGAGCCCGAGGAGGAGCCGAGCGGCGCGGCCGTCCGAGAGGTGTACGAGGAGGCGGGAGTCAAGGGGAAGTTAGGCCGGCTCCTGGGCGTCTTCGAGCAAAACCAAGATCGCAAGCACAGGACGTACGTGTTCGTCCTGACTGTCACTGAGGTTCTGGAGGATTGGGAAGATTCGGTGAGCATTGGGAGGAAGCGAGAGTGGTTCAAAATCGAAGATGCCATCAAGGTCCTCCAGTGCCACAAGCCCGTGCATGCCGAATACCTGGAGAAACTAAAGCTGGGCGGTTCCCCCACCAATGGAAACTCCGTGGCCCAGTCCGTGCCCGGGAGCGACCCCTAGTATGTACCGCTCCTGCACAGACCCCTCTGCTTTCCGCTTGCCCTAGAGCACCTAGTGCCCGCGCACCTCCCGTGCCCTGTGCGGGCTCCCCGGGGGAGGGGGCTCCTTTTGTTTCCTTGGCAGACCTCTGAATCACGCTTGCAAACTGTCTCACTTGCCAGGCAGTGTTTTCGGACAAGTTGCACGTTTTTCAGATGCTTTGACAATCGCTTCTTGCTAGCTAGCGCTGTTTAACATCCTTCACGTGGGTTTTCTTTAAAGGTGCCTTAACTGCTCACCCAGCCCTTGGGGGTGTGTGCGTGTGCGTGTGCGTGTGTGTGTGTGTTCGCGCGCGTGTGTGCATTTTTGGTACCAGTCTGGTGGTTTCGTAGCGAAGGCATTTAAAATCTGATCACCTTGGTTGTCTGGCATCTTGCATTGATTTTCTTTCTCAAGTTGTCTCCTCGTTCACAGTATTCGCCCTTGTCAGCAAGCCCTTCTGTGGTGGGAGTTGGTTTAAATGATCCGTTTTTAATTTTTAAGAATGATTTAAGAAATTGGACCCCTTGTGCTCTTGCCGCACTCGACGATAATTTGATCTTCTGAATGTGTTCTAATTTGCCCTTTTCAGAAATTTCTTTATTCATATGTACATAATTTGATTGCAAAAATTGTTCTCAACTGGGAAGTTTTGACTGCTTACTTGAAATGGCCATTCCCTATGGAGCCCAAACGTAGTTTAACAAAATATTATTATAGAGTAGATATTTCTCAGGACGGTATTGTTTGCCATACACATCCATATATCTTATCGGGAAAAGTCTCTTCATAGAGGATGAGTGTTCAGCTTCCAACACCCATTGCCCCTGTCTCAGTACCCTTAGAACAACCATGGTTTTCTCAACATAAACTCGTTTTTGAAAGAAAATTATTTCACATATTTAAATTTAGCAACGTTCCAGTTAAACTTCCTGATTACCAGTAAACACAGGAATGGGATCTGGATGATGATAACATCCCAATTGAGTGAGGAACCTTTCTTGATACTCAGCTGTTATTGACTGTCAAAGTATTGGGACACCAGAACAATCTCTCTTAAAGATTTAGAGTAAATGTTTTGTCTCACGCGACAGTCTTTTTGGGGTGATGAATTAAAAACTCTTACAGTTGCCTCCATACTTACTTGTCATCAGGACTCCCATCTGAAATTCTTAGGTCTCTTCTGGAGCTACCTTTAATTCTCCTAGGCATGTCTTCTGATAAACTGTTAATACTGTAGTTAGTAGATTTTAAATGTTTATGGAAAAACAGCACGATGAGAAGTGGAAAAGTCACTCAAGTAAAACATGACATTTTCATGAGGGAGAGTTTGATGTGATAGAAACTACACAGGGACTTTGAAGTCAGACAGACCTAGGGTTGAAAATAGTTCCAGTTCTTGCTCACTCTGTTAGTTCAGTCGTTATCTAATTATGGGATGCTCAGTTTTTTTAAATGTAAAATTGGAGATAATAAAAAAAGATACTTCATAAACCTCTAAGAGAAGCCTTTCCTGATCACCTAGGTTAAGATACTCTCTTTAGTGTGTGTCATGGTTCTCACAATTTTGTTTTAATCCTCACATAAGAATATGCTTTTATAGATTTTTTTTTTAGAGAGAGAGAGAGAAATATCAATGTTAGAGAGAACATGGATCGGTTGTCTCCCGATCCTGCCCCGACTGGGTATCAAACCTACAACCTTTTGGTGTGTGGAACAACGCTCCAACCAAATGACTCACCTGGCCAGGGCCTGGTTTTCGCAATTTATTGTACTTACCTATTTACATGGCTGCGTGGTCACTAGACCACAAACTCTTTGGTGAGTGGGATTCAGCCTGAATTATTTCCATAAGCTTAGAATCTAGAACATGGAATTTAGTCGTTTTTGTCTGAGATGACTGCCCCTCTTTTGCAATACTAGTATCGCTTCTTTCCTGACTTTTTTTGTTTCTTAATGCGTATTGACCTGTAACTCCCTCAGCTGCTTATCCACATTCACATTGCATCTACATTAGGTAACTCTTTGAAGGCTTTCTAAATGTGAAGCAAGTGATGTGGATAATAGGCCCTTTGTAAATTTGTCCTTTGGAGAAATTGTTAAATTAGTATACGCCTGTTAATTATATATTGGTTTGTTTTTCCAGATAAACAGCAAGATCTTCAGGATTGCTTTGAAAGAATTGTTAATGTGAACCATCGATCAATGGAATTGTCAAGTGCAGGTAACCACTTCCATGTTTCCACGGAGACAGCTCATCTGGATTTCCTCCTACATCTTGGGACAGCCCTTCTCTGTCTATTCTACTAACTCCTCTTGCCTTGGTTATTGTACTGTGTATGTGAACAGACTCTTAATACAGCACCTATAGCCTTTTGTTGTGCTTTTTTGATGTTTCTGCACCTCCATTAGATTATGATATCCTTGAGAGCAAGGACCACGTTTCCTTACTCTGCATATTTTGCATCTGAGACACTACTTGAAATATGGTTGACATCACTGAAGGTTCTTTGATATAATTTATATTTTGTCATCACTGTGTGGCCAATTTCTTTTTCTTCTACTCTGGTGCTCATAGAGTATATATGCTGGCTAGGCACTGTGTGTGTGGCTTTTCTATATCGGGTGTTTCCGAAACTTTTCAAGGCAGTTGTAAGATGTTGAAGGACAAGAATTATTACTCATATTTCTATGTCATACCACACAGTGGCTGACAGTTTTAAGATTATCCCATCACTTAAGGCAATATTTTATAGAATCAGTCCTTTGTGTAATAACTTCAGTGTTTTTTGTACTGTTGCTAATTTGCTTAAAATTTTATTCAGAAAATAATTTGCTATAAAACTAACTATAAAAGTAAATACAATGAACACAACCTAATATTGTGAGCTTTTATAAAAATAAATTTTAAAATGATATACAAATAATAAATTTGATGTTTTTGCAATGTTTTAACCACTTCTTTCATGTAATCTTAACATCTCTTTGAAGAAAAGATTGTTTTTCTCATTTTAAAGATTCAGTAACTGTATTAATTTGATGCCAGAGCCAACAAAGACTGCAGTATAGGCAGATTCCAAAGTTAATTATGTCTCTTAGTTTGCCTAGGTTTCTTTTGTATCTCATACTGATTCGGTTGGCCATAGTTTTTATCTCCTTTTCCAATACACACTGCTAGCTCTTCATCCCACCTGGTTTCTGCATATGAGAATGCAGAGGACTGAGAGACAGCTAAAATTGTTGTCACTTGGAAAAGGCATTGGGAGAGAAAAAAAAGACAAAACTGTGAGTAGGGAACAGAAAATGAAGGATTTAGAAAGAGAGGACATGGGTCAGCTGCTTCCAGGAGAGCAACTTTAAGAAAATGACAAAGATGTTTAGAGGAAATTTTATGAACCTTTGCCATGGGGTTTATGATATCAGCACTCTTCCCCAGCTTCCTGCAAAGGCCCCAGAGTGGTTTTTTGCATTATAAAGCATTTACATGGGAAAAAACTTGGACTTCATTTTAGTGTTACACACTTATTCATGGTACCAGTGAAATATATTGATTGTTCCTCCCAGATCTCGCAGAATTTTACATAAAAACACCTCCCCAATTTATTGGGGTTTTTTTTGTAGGTGTAAAATGGTACTGCAGTTATGTTTTTTTTTCAATCCTTATCTTTTAGAAAAATGTACTGTACATTTTACAGGTAAAATGAGATACTACTGGTGTGTTTGATTCAAAATAATCTGAGGGTGGGATAGGTGAGTGTATAGATGAAACAAAATTGGCCATAAACTGATAATTGTTGAAGCTGTATGATAGATATTTGGGAGTTCATTATACTATTCTCTCTACTTTTGTATATGTTTGAAAATTTCCATAATAAAATTGAAAAAAAAAAAACCTTCTTCAGTGTTTACTTGCAAGCCCCCCTCTATCCCTAAGACATAAGTAGGAAAGGATGGTCAGATGATAAATCCACAGCCAAGACAGACTCCTCCCCTTCCAAAACCTAGGTTTTGTTTCTGAGCTAAACATATTTGCAGACTTGCTCTTCACTTAGTGTGATTTTTTTTCCCCCCAGAGGTCTCCCATTTCCAAATGCAAAAAGGCTTTTATCCCTATCAGTATGCTACAGATGACCAGAAAACTTTGAACCCCAGTGGTGGACATAACCTTAGGTTCCAGATGAGACAACACTCCTCATTCTACAATTTATCTTTAAAATAACATTGAGCCCTGGCCGGTTTGGCTCAGCGATTAGAGCATTGGCCTGCGGTCCAGAGAGACCCGGGTTCGGTTCCCGCTAAGGGCATGTACTTCGGTTGCATTTGTCCCCGGCCCTGATTAGTCGTGCAGGTGGCAGCCACTCGATGTGTCCCTTTCACGTCGATGTTTCTCTTTCTCTTCCTCTCTCTCCTTCCCACTCTATCTGAACAAAAAATGAAAAAGGGTGTCCTCGGGTGAGGAAAATAAATAAATAAATAAATAAATAAATAAATAAATAAAATAACATTGAATTTTTTTCCAGATTACAAACTTAATTAATCCCAACTAAAGTAAATTTTGAAAATTTCTCCCAAAATAAATAAAAAATAACACGTGATCCCCCTACGCAGAATAACCAGGTTTGAAAATTAAAATGTGTGTGTGTGTGTGTGTGTGTGTGTGTGTGTGTGTGTGTGTATTCCCACCTTCTTTCTTTTTCAAATGTAAATATGTGTAACCAAAACATGACTGGCACAAATGAGTCCCTCCCACCAGAATATTTCTAAAATCCATGGCCCCTTTTATTGTTAAGTACACACCACACCGGCACCTTGCTGTTCCTCAGAATTGTTTAGGCTAATGCTGAGGGCCATTACAGAATTTGTACTACTTCTGTTCTGCACAAGGGCAGCAGCAGGTATGGCACAAGACTGAAATCTAGATCAAGCTCTCTACTCACCAATTCCTGAAGCAGGGCAGAACTGGCCTGTTTTGTTTTGTTTTGTTTTTAATTCCCACACAAACTTTCTACTCACCAAGCGCTGAGGCCCATGGGGTGTGTGTATGGCATCAATTCAGAGGGGTGCCACTTTAATAAATCACATGATTGCAATATATTGGCTAAAAGTAGGCCTCCCACTACCTTGTTTTCTAGAAATTAAACTGTCTTCTCTGGAGCCTCAGCAAGCTACCATATCGCTTCCTCTCTGGAGCCTCTGGCCTTCATGAGGTTACTGCTCTCTGGACACAATGGTTTTCAAATAGCAAACAAGGAGGCCACCACTTTGGACTTGGGGAATAGAATTCTGTTTTCCCTCTTCTACCTTTTAATCCCAAAATGTGCTTTCTTCTTTCCTAATTCCCTATAGCACACCAGAGACCAGACCATAACTTTTTAGTCTTTTTTTTTTTTAATCCTCTCCCAATGCTATGTTTAATGATCTTTTTAGAGAGAGGGGGAGAGAGAGAAAGAGAAACACTGATGTGAAAGAGAAACATTGATCGGTTGCCTCCTGCATGCACCCCGACCTGGGATCAAACCCACAACCTAGGTATGTGCCCTGACCAGGAATTGAACCCACCATCTTTTAATGTATGGGCTGATGCCCCAACCAACTGAGCCACTTGTCCAGGGCCAGGCCATAACCTTTTTTAAAATGATTTTTCTTTTATTGATTTTAGAGAGAGGAAGGGAGAGGGAGAGAGATAGAAACATTGATGAGAGAGAACATCGATTGGCTGCCTCCTGCATGCCCCCCACTGGGGATCGGGCCCACAACTTGGGCATGTGCCCTGACCGGGAATCGAACCGGCGACCTCTTGGTGCATGGGTCGACACTCAACCACTGAGCCACACAGCCGGGCAGGCCATAACTTTTAATAAGATTTTACTGAAGATTACCAGATTATGTGAGGTGCGTGTAATACAAAGAACACAATTTATAACTACTGCACAGGTCAGATCTTCCCTAGAAGACTGACTCCCCAGTGAAACACCATTTAATTGGTGACAATTATATGTACATACACACACATGTCCACATGCATTTAAAGTCCCTAGAAATTGTCATAAGGGCATACAGCAAATGAATAAACATTTGTTCAAGAAAACCTACTAATCTCTAAAAATAGTGAGAATCTGTTCATTTGAGTTAAAAGCTGTTTCGTCTTTCCCAGCTCCATATGACAAGCTCTATTTCAAATATGGATGTGCGTAAGAAGATGGCTCCATATCTCCTCAGTATCTAGTCTAGGGCTATGCTTTCACCCTAGGAGAAAAAGGCCACCAGCGTCTATTATTCCTTCACAGTCCCATGTTGCAGAAGCACTATTCCAGGCAAGCCTGGGCTGGAGAACTAACTCCAGACTGCAGAGTGAGGACTCAGCCTCACGCATAACAGGCCAAGAGTAGTGGGATCCCAAACCAATAGTGGGGTGCCCCAGTTCACTTATAGGGTGAAGTTTCTACATGGAGACAAGCAAGCTGAAATAACCAGGGGCTACCATCCCCTCCAGTGCCCAGTGGTGTGTTATTATAGGAGAAATTAACTACTATACTCACCCCTTGGTTCAGGTACAATTGTCTGGAGTTTCTGCCTGGTTGGAGAGGCAGGCCATAAGAACTAAGCACAGCAGCTTTGCCTGAAGGGACTGAGTTTATTTGGAAAATTCATGCCTAAGGGCACTGTTGAAAATAATGGGCATCTTAATAGTGAGCAATTTAGAGGGGCCTGGTAGCTCCAGGATACTAGTAGCCACAAGGGAACAACACTATAAAACAACTAGACTAACATACATCTAAAGACCACCAAACAACACCAAAATATACATTCCGCTCAAGTACATGGAATCTTTTCCAGAATAGGTCATATGCTGGGCCATAAACATGTTTCAATAAACACATCTCCATGTTGCTGAAGAACAGTTCTAGCAGATTTAACATCAGAGCAGCTGAATGGCAGCTCCCATCTCCTCTAGCTTCTGGTTGCAGAGTCAGCAGTCCAGTGGCAGTTCCCATTTCCTTCAGCCACCACTGTTGGAAAAAACATATTTACAAACAAAATCTACTGACAACTCAGAAAGCCTCTCCACAAAAGTAGAAAAGAAAGGAAACAGTTTTATTATTGCATATGTATAACACCAGAATGTGATGTACATACTGGCAACCTGCTAAAAGAGATTACAAAACAGAAAAAAAAAATTTACCATTTTATATAGCTCAGGCAGATACAATCCCTTACATACATGTTCTCAAGATAAACAGTGACTAGTCCTCAAGTAAGAGGACTTAACAGCACCATTTATCACATAGAGTTAATTTTAAGTTTACCTGGTAATTGAAGTGGCCATTTGTCTTTGCTAATTGCCTTTATCCAAAAGAATCATAAAACTCATATTTTTATGACAAATGGGTAGTTATAATTTGGAACCAGATACCTAAGTTAAATTCCCAAGGAGATGAAGAGATAGGAGTGCTATCTTCCTTGATATTATATTTCAAAGAGATGGCTCCCAAATCCTTTAGAAAGAAATTCCTGGGTTGTAAAACTGCCCAAAGCCTTACTTAGATTTTCAAAAGATTTACATACAATTCAAAGAGGCAGAGGGAGAATGAACCCCAGGGTCCTTATGACTTTGATTAAATTTAGCTTTAAATCCTATTTCTAGTACTCATATCTCTATGTATGTATGTATGTGTGTGTATGTATGTGTGTGTATGTATGTGTGTATATATATATACATGTATGTGTGTGTGTGTGTGTGTGTGTGTGTGTGTATATATATATATATATATATATGTATATATATATATCCCTCAAAGACCTAGCCTTTCCCCCAGATAATAAGCAACCCCCAAGGTAGCAGAAGACAGTAGCATGGGCCTGACTAATGATCATAAGACCCAGACCTCTGGCAGGCTAAAGATAACATCTTGACCTAAGCTATGTTTCAGCTCCTGAGCCCCAAGGTAGAATAACCCCTGGCTACTTTCCCATGAAAGCTCACAGAGGGGCACAGGAACAGATCTCAGAATTGTTCTCAAGACCTGAAGAAATTATTACCCTTACCTCACCTCTGAGCAATCATCTCCCAGCATGACCCTAAACTCCCCAGGGGTGGGGAATATCCGGCCCTCGAAATCAATACCAACTAACATCACAGGCCTCACCAAATTAGCCTGACCAAATACAGCAGGCTAATTTTTAAGTTGATAATTTTGTATGGCCTGCAAATGATGTTATAAATATCTAAATGGCCCTTGGCAGAAAAAAGGTTCCTCACGCCTGTAAAGTGTGCCCTTGACTTTGCCCTATATAATCTATAACTTACATGCCATCAAGGAGTTCCGGCTTTTGAGCATTAGCTTCCTGTTTTCCTGGATGATGCCATTCATCAATAAAATAACCAATATTTCTCCACTGCAATTCTTGGTGTTAAGTGTTTAGCTCTACTAGAGCTGGGCGGACAGACTCTTTCTGTTCAATAGCAAAAATTCACAATCAAATGTTTTCAAAAGTATATGCTTTAAGAAAAGGGAGGGATGTTTCTCATAATTATCCTTTTTGTGTCATGGAAAACTTCATTTTTTCCTGTTTTTAGATTTGTATTTACCTTTACACCTGCTGTGAACAATCTATACTGGGCAAGCAGTGGAAGCCAAGTAGCTGACACCAGCTGACAGTTTCACCTCCAGTGCCCATTCCACAGTGAAGAGATTCTGCCCTGGGTGAGGGGGACAAGCCAATATCCCTGGCCCTGCCTGAAGGGGCTGACATTATTTGGATCAGAGCATGGAAGAATTTAAGGCTTTCTAAAACAATAGAGCATTCAGTTAACAGAGTGTGAGATCAATAGAGACAGATCAGCTTAAAATCTAAAAGGGAGTTCAGTGAAAGAGATCATCAAAGAGGACCCTGCTAAAATCATGTTTATCTCTGGTGGCCCACACTACCTAAAATGTCCATTTTTCAAGAAAAAAAAATTACAAGCTGTGCAAAGAAACAGAAAAGGGTCACTTATAAACAGGACCAAAACAGACAATACCAAGCTGCCTTTGAGGTGTCTGGGCAAAGACTATAAAATATCTATTATGAATATATTCAAATAACTAAAGGAAGCCATGCTTAATGAATTATAGGAAGGTATGATGACAATGTCTCATCCAATAGAAAATATCAATAAATATAAATTGTTTTTAAAAGGAACCAAATAAAAAGTCTGGAGTCCAAAAGTACAATGATTGAAATGCAAAAGTCACTGGAGAGTCCTTATAAAATGGAGAAGGGGGGGGTCGGGGGGGGATCAAAGTCCAAAAAAAGATGGGACAACAGAAGCAGAGGTTAGAGTGATGACTTTGAAATAAGACGAAGGGCACATGAGGTGAACTTCTCATTTTGTTCTTGTATTGTTTTCCTGATATTTTAAAATTGTTTATCTGTATTCTCTTGCAGCTCTCCAAGCATTTGCAAAACAATTATTTTGAATTCCTTGTCAGGTAATTCCTGTATCTTCATTTTGTTGTGGCCAGTTACTGGAGGTATACTATATTCCTTTGGTGGTGTCACGTTTCCCTGATTCTTTGTGATCCCTGCAGTCTTGCATAGGTGTCTGTGCATTTGAAGAAGTGGTCACTTCTTCAAGACTTTATTTGCCATTCTTTAGGTGGGGTGTAACTGAAGTGGATCCTTCATAAGATGCCCCCAAAAGACTGGAGAAACTGATCTCTCACCCCACTCTTCCTTTCCTGGCAAAGGGAACTCATTCTATCTGATTTCAGTAAAGAAAGAACCTTACTGGGTGGGGGTATGCTGGAGCATGCTGTGACTCCAGGTCTAGTGGTGCAAGATGCCATGCGTGGGGATCTTGTGGCAGAAGCCGCTCTGGGGGCCATGGTGACATCAGTTCAAGACATTGGGGTCCAGAGCATCCACCACTGTTCCTTGGCAAGTCTGTGGGAGAAGGGGCATCTGTAGAGCCTATAAGGGCTATTGGGACCCTCAGCAGTGCCTCCAGGTCCAGTGGCTAGGGACTAGGTAAAGCAGCAGTAGTGGCTAGAGCCAGTTGTATACACATGCTCAGTTGTGGGGGCTAGATGCAGGTGTTTGTAGAGTAGCAGGGGCCAGTTGTAAACACATGTAGTGATGGGGGCCAGGGCAGGTAGCAAGGGCCAGGGCCAGGGCCAACTGTGGGTATACTGTCAGCTGCAGGGAGAAGGCTTGGCTGTCAGGGTAATAAACCACAGTGGCTACTGAGTCTTGAAATGAGCGCATGGCAGTGGAGGCCAGTGATGGGACGGGGTCATGCTCGGGTACGCAGGTGCACAGCTGCAGGGGTTAGCTGCAGGTGAGCACAGTGTTTCTGGTTGCTGACAGAAAACAGGTCCTGATTTAGGCCCACAAGCAACTGCAGGGGCTCGGCTCTTCACATACCCTCCTGTGGCTGCATAGTCATTCCCTGGGTGTGCAAAAGGTAGTGAGGGCCCGTGACAGAAGGTGGGCCAGGTTGTTGGTTTATTCAGTGGAGACAGCTGCTGGGGGCATCTGCAGAGCAGGTCACTGGGAACTGCCGTTGCTCCCACTGTGTAGCTGCTATTAATAGCCTCTGCTTTTCTTCCTTGTTTCTAGCCATCTCCATATGTCTCAGATTTGCCAGTCTTTGGGTGGGGTGTAACTGAAGTAGATCCTTCATGAGGTGCCCCAAAAGACTGGGGAAACTGGTCTCTCACCCCACGCTTCCTTTCCTGGTGAGGGGAACTCTTTCTGTCTGGGGAGTCCCTCTTGGCACTGAGCAGTGATGGCTGCAGGATGGGATGATGCAGGCAAAATGAAGCTGTTCTTCCTTCCCTTTTCATGAAGTTATGCTCAAGTGTTTTGTTTCACTGAGTTGCTGAAGTTTTTTAAGTGGATTCCAGAGATCTCCCAGGGCTGTTTTTGTTTTTGGATTATGGTCTAATAGTTGATTTTTATGAGGATATGGAGGCTAGGGTCTCCTAAACCACCATCTCGGTGATGTCACTCTCTCCTATTTCTGTACTATTTATCCTATTTCATTGACCTATGTGTATGTCTCTCATCTAATACCATAGTGGCTTGATTACTGTAGCTGTATAAAAAGTCTTTTAAAAGGGTAGTGTGATTCCTCCAACTTTATTTCTCTTTTTCAATATTTTTTATATATTGTAACTCCTTAGCCTTTCCATATATATTTTAGAATAAGCTACTGAAATTTTCATAGAAATTACTTTAAATTTATAGATCAAATTGGGTCTTCCAATGTGTTAGTTTGGTATACCTCTCCATTTATTTGGGCCTTTTGATTTATTTTTATGAGTATTTTCTAAATGTGAGCATACAGATTCATATATAAGTATGTTATATTTCTCCCTAAGTATTTGTTTAAGACAAATTATAAATGTTGTTTTTAAATTTTGGCTTCTGTATATTCATTCCGCCAAAATGGAAAGACCTACTTTTTTAAGGTCAATGACAGATTATTGATTTTTGACTGTTGATCTTGTATTCCATGACCTTACCAATCTCACTAAGTAGTTGTAGCAGCTTTAAAAAATATTCCTTAGGATTTTCCTGTAGAAAATCATTTCATGTTCCACAATGGGAAATTTTATTTTTTCCTTAGTAATTATATGCTTTTATTTTCTTTTATGGCCTTATTGCTCCTCGGACTTACAGTACTATGTTGAATAGGAGTGGTGAATAAGAACATCCTTTCCTTGTTCCTGATTTTAGAGGAAAAGCATCCAGTCTTTTATAATTATGGGTTTAGTTAGCTCTAGGTTTTTGGTAAATATTCTTTATAAGGTTGAGGAAATTCCTATCTATTTTTTTTTTGCTGAGATTTTTCATGATGAATGGGTATTAGATTTTTTTAAAAATGTATCGGCATCAATTGATCAGATCATGTGATTTTCTTCTTTATATTACTAATATGATAGATTACATTGATTGAGTTTCTAAAATTGAACCAGCTTTGTGTATCTGTTGTTTGTGGTACATTATTATTTTTATGTATTGACGGATTCTATTTGCTAATATTTTGTTGAGGAAATTTGCATCTATGTTCATGTTATTTTTTTCTTTATTGATTTTAGAGAGAGAGAGGAAGGGAGAGGGAGAGAGAGATAGAAACATCGATGAGAGAGAACATCGATTGGCCACCTCCTGCATGCCCCCTACTGGGGATCGAACCCACAGCCTGGGCATATGCCCTGACAGGGAATCGAACCAGCGACCTCTTGGTGCATGGGTCGATGCTCAACCACTGAGCCACACTGGCCGGGCATCATGTTGTTAAAATAAGGTTAAAATGTTCACTCTGCCTGTTTTTGTTTGAACTGATTATGTAGAATTTTGTTATTTAAAAAAAAAATATTTTGTATAATTTGCCAGTGAAGCCCTCTCTGTCTAGAAATTTCTTTTTGGAAGATTTTAAGCTACAAATTTGATATCATTATTAGTCACAGGGCTGTCCAGATTATCTATTTCATTTTACATCTCAACTGAGTAAATTAGCTTTTTTAATATTCAGCTGTAACAGACTTCTCAAACTGCAATCTCTTTGAAAGATTGTTGATAAGAGTTTGTTTTGACCAACTTTTTTGGTTGTCATATTAAGAACCCATACATTTGCCTTGATATTTACTTGAAATTAGGAATACCATTTAAAATGCATAGGTATCTCTTCTGGAACTATATCTTCTCCCACCCATGTCAAAAATTAAGGAAAAGGAAAGCCTACTTTTTGAAGAGGGTATGGGAAATAAAAGATCATTCTTAATTGTTAAGGAGACTAGACTATATGTTATTTCCTATATGTTATGGATAAGAATTTTGTGTCACTCAACTAATTCTTTTGATCACTTTAATGCCTTCTCATTAAGAAATTTTGTGGTTTTTTTCTGTGTAAGGTTTAGAAAATTTCTTCTGGAAATCCTCATTCTCCCAGGAAACTTGAGGAAAAACCTAGTATGTGAGAAGAGTATGGGTAGAGATATCATTCTACATATAATTTTTTGGTTGTGTAAAAATGTTCCACAGGTCAGTAATAAGTATAAAGTGGATATACAATGTGATTTAAATAGTTTGTTATTCTAAAAATCAAGCTTTTAAAAATAATGTAATCTCTGGTAAAGTTGAATGCTTTAACTTCAGTGCTTTAATTTTTAAATTAAGAAGTTTGCTATATATAAATATAGCTAAGTAAATTGCATGTTATATTTAACCAAAATTACATCAATATTGTCAAAGAAATGAATACAATAAGTAGTAACTTTAAAAAACCAATTATGTGCTTTCATAAGCTAATTATGCAGAATGATAAAATATTATCCAAATTTGTTATGCACAGAAAAACATGTCTTCTTTTTTTCTCAGAATAGCATATTTTTGTTCCTAAAAGATATCTTTAAACAGAAATAGAAAAACAGTAAAGGGTTGATGATTTCCATTTTTGTATGGTACATTTCAACTGTTGGTGATATCCATTTACTTCTTGTTTTGAAAGATAAATCGCATACATATGCTTTCTACTTCCTCTTTTCTTGCCAAGTTATGATTTTGTTGGTATATTATTGCCATTTATTTTATCAAAGTATAAAACATCTACATACATTTTACGAATCATAATTTTCATAACCCTTGCAATCTATCCACATATTTAGAAATCAAAGCTGATCATCAGTCTTTATACCATTCCTGAGTCATCTTGATTCATCTATTAATTACATTTTAATAATCCAGTAGATTTTGTGGAAAGACATATAGATGTTCTTACATGCTTAAGAATTGTGTACAGCCCTGGCCAAGTGGCTCAATTGGTTGGAGCATTGTCCCATACACCAAAAAAAAAAAAAAAAAAGGTCACAGGGTTTGATTACTAGTCAGGTCACATACCTAGGTTGTAGGTTCCATCCCTTGGGGTGTGTACAGGAGGCAACCAATTGACGTCGTCTCTCTCTTTCTCTCTTCTCTTTAAAAAAAAAATCAATAAAAACATATCCTCAGGTGAGGATTAAAAAAAAAGAATTGCATACTGCTTATAGGCCAGTATCCTTGATGAACATAGATTCAAAAATTTTCAACAAAATATTAGCAATCCAGATAAAATAATACATTATATATATATGTATATGTATATATATATATTTTTTTCTATATTCTATATACCATAACTAAATGGGATTCATCCCACATATGGAAGGATGGTTCAACATCAGGAAATCAATCAACATGATACCTCACATCAATAAAACAATGGATAAAAACATATGATCTCATCAATAGAGGCAGAAAAAGCATTTGACAAACTCAACATCCTTTTATGATAAAAACTCTCAACAAAGTGAATATAGAAGGAACATACCTCAACATAATAAAGGCTAATATGATAAACCCACAGCTAATATCATCCTCAATGGTGAAAAGCTGAAAGCTTTCACTCTAAGATCAAGAACAAGACAAGGATGCTCAGTATCACTACTTCTATTCAACATAGTCATAGAAGTCCTAGCCACAGCAATCAGACAAGGAAAAGAAATAAAAGGCTTCCAAAACAGAAAGGAAGAAGGTTTTTGCAAATAACATTATACTATGTATAGAAAACCCTAAAGACTCCACCAAAAATTATTAAAATTAATAAATGAATTCAATAATGTTGCAGGGTAAAGAATTAATGTTGCATTTCTACATATCAATAAGGAGAAATTAAGAAAACAATCTAATTTACAATTGCATCAAAAGCACAAAATACCTATAAATAAATTTAAATAAAGATGTGAAAAAACTGTACTCTGAAAACTGTAAGATACTGATGAAAGAAATTGAAGAGGATACAAAAAAATGGAAGGATATACCATGCTCATGGATTGAAAGGATTAATACTGTTAAAATGTCCTTACTATCTAAAGCAATATACAGATTCAATGCAATCCCTATTAAAATACCAATGGCATTTTTCTCAGAATTAGAACAACTAATCTTAAAAGCTATATGGAACCATGAAAGACCCAAAATAGCCAAAGAAAACGTGTGAAAGAACAAGGTGGGAAGTATCATATTCCCTGATATCAAACTATACTAATCTATAATAATCAAACAGTATGGTACTGGCATAAAATAGATTCACAGATCAATGAGATAGAATAGAGAGCCCAGAAATTAATCTTAACTTATATAGTCAATTAATCTATGACAAAGGAGGCAAGGACAGTCTCTTCAATAAGTAGTGCTGGGAAAACTAGACAGATACATGCAAAAAAATGAAATCAGACCACTTTCTTATACCATATAAAAATAAACTCAAAATGGGTTAAAGTGCACATGGAACATTTTCCAGAATAGATCACATGATAGGACACAAAACAAGCCTTACCAAATTTAAGAAGATTGAAATCATACCAAATACCTTTTCCAACCACAATGGTATGGAACTAGAAATGAATAACAGGAGGACAATGAGAAAATAGATATATAGGTGGAAATCAAACAACACACTCCTGAATAACCAATGGGTTAAAGAAGAAATCAAAAGGAAAATGTAAAAAACTTAGAAAAAATGGAAATACAACATACCAAAACATATGGAATGAAGCAAAAGCAGAGCTAAGTGGGAAATTTATAGTAATAAACACCTACATTAAGCAAAACAAAATATCTCAAAACTAAATTTATACCTCAAGATACTAGAAAAAGAACAAACCAAGCTCAAAGTTAGCATAAGGAAGGTGGTAACAAAGATCAGAGCAAAAATAAATAAAATAAAGATATAAGTCATGGGGATATAATGTACAGCATGCCAACTATAGTTAATAATACTGTATTGCATATTTGAAAGTTGTTAAGGGAGTAGATGTTTTAAAAGTTCTCATCACAGGAAAAATTTGTAACTATATGTGGTAATGGATGTTAACTGGACTTATTTTTGGTGATCATTTCACAATATATGCAAATATCAAATCCTTATGTTGTATACCTGAAACTAATATATTATGTCAATGATACCTCAATAAAAAAGAATAGAAAAGCTATAGAAAATATAAATGAAACAGAGAATTGTTTTTTAAAAAAAAGTAAACAACATTGACAAACCTTGAGGGAGACTTACCACATAAAAAGGAGAGATGACTCAAATAAATAAAACTATAAATGGAAGAGGAGACATTACAACTGACCCAACAGAAATACAAAGGAAAATAAGAGACTACTATAAACAATCATACACCAACAAATTGCATTACCTAGAGGAAATTAATACATTCTTAGAAACATCAACTTACCAAGGCTGAATCATAAAGAAATGGAAAATATAAAGGAACCAATGAGTAAGGAGTAAAATACCTCCACAAAGGAAATGCTTAAGACCTGTTGGTTTCATGGGTAAATTCTACCAATCATTTAAAGAAAAATTAATGCCAATTCTTCCCGAATTCTTCCAAAAACTGATAGAACATGGATGGATCTCCAAATAATTACATTGAGTGAAAGAAACCAGACCAAAAGGAGTATATATTATAAATTTAAATTTATATAAAATTCTCTAGAAAATGCAAAACAGTATATAATGACAGAAAGCAGGTCAGTGATTGCCCTAGGATGGGGCCTAGTGGGGAAGGACATGAGGGAACTTTTAGGGTTAATGTATTTGTTTATTAAGTTGACTACGGTGATAGTTTCATGGGAATTACATATATCCAAATTTATCAAATCATATATTTAAATATGTTCATTTATTTTATCTCAATTATACTTCAATTAAGCTGTAAAAAAAAACTAACAATTAGGGAAGAGAAGAAGGAAGGAAGGAAGGAAGGAAGGAAGGAAGGAAGGAAGGAAGGAAGGAAGGAAGGAAGGAAGGAAGGAAAGAAGGAAAAAGTAAGAGAGAAAGGGAGAGAGAGGATATAAAGAGAAAGATAAAAAGATAGAAAGAAAAGAAAATAGAAAAGAAAAATTCTAAAGGTTTCTTATGAATACTTGAGGTCTGGGAAACACTACCCTTATTTCAGGTATGTACTAACAACTGTACTACTTACTATACAAAACACCATAGAAAAAGGAATTGGAATAATTCCCCTTCAACAACTCACAGCTGAAAACCAGAGTGCATCTGGCACCTGATACACACACACACACACACACACACACACACACATTGCACATATGTTGCAAAAACAGTATCTATAGAATGATCCCCAGATTGGAATATAAATATATCACAACAAAATATCATTTAAGTAATTAACATTGCAATTATTCAGTGACCCCCCACCATATTTTAGGCATTGGCCTGGATTCTAGCTCCGGCAGTGACCAAGGAAGCATGGTCATTGCCCTCAAGGATCTCACATTCTATTGCGGAAGCAGTCACATAATCTGAGAAGCTCAATAAATGTATATCTGTGCTGGATTAGATGGTCTTGGCAAGTGTAGTATATTGATATGAAAATAAGGGACACAGGAGGGAAGAAAGTAAAAAACTGACTGAAGATAATGGGTCATGGGAGAAGAAGAAACACCAGATATCAGGCTCTTTGTGTGTGTGAAAGTGCTCACTTGAATTTCACAATTCCACTGGTTTTTTTGGTTCATGTCTTTGATTTTGCTGATGTAAGACGAAATGATTTCAAAGACTTTTACCTATAAAACAAAATAGAGCAGTTTTAGCAGTAATTAGCTGGTTTCTATCCATTTAATAAGACGTCCATTCAACAAATACTTTGGGAGGGGGGATTCTATTTAGCATCAGTTAATACCTGTGTTTGGGAAGCCTTCAATGCCATGGCCAATGTAGTCCTACTGTGAGGCCAGATCTGAGTCTGAGGGAGAGACGGAAGGTCCTAGTTATATTATAAACCTAAGATATCAGGAATACACTGGTTCGTGATGGTTCTGAAAAGGAAGAGGATAAAAGACACAAGCCCTCTCTGAATGACAAAAATTGAAGTATAGAAATGTCCCAGGTTCATGTATTTCTTTTATATTATTTCCAACAAATAAATGTTTTGAAAATTAATTTTTATTCTTTATTAAGCACATAGCTTGTGGTATTACCTTTAACTCAATGAACAATTCTTTCTGGACAAGAGGTCCCAGGGCACTTTGCTGGGCTCTGAGGACAGAGAAAAATTCAGGCTCCATTCAAGTTATCAAAGTTCTCATAGTCTAATGGGAAGATGGTTATATATTATAGAATTATTTCCAAGACTGTGTAATAAAGACTCTGACAAGGTTAAGAGCAAGGGTCTCTGGGGACACAGAAGAAAGACCCTAAATCACAATGGAGGGTAGGAGGTGGGGGCTGGGCAGGATCAGGATAGGTACCTTTCAGAGGAAGGATTATGAAGTATAATAGATACCATTACCATTTCCAGTTTACCAATGAGGAGACTAAGGGTCAAAGAGGCTATGCAATTTGCTCTAAGTCACACAGTAAGCCAGAGGTGTGGCTGGTTTTCAAACTTAGGACTGTATGATCCCAGTGCCCCCTACAGTTTACATTGCCCTTGTTTTAAAATGTAGGTTTTGTCTGGCCAGTGTGGCTCAGTGGTTGAGCATTGACCCATGCACCAAGAGGTCACCAGTTTGATTCCTGGCCAGGACACATACCCAGGTTGTGGGCTCAATCCCCAGTCGGGGGCATGCAGGAGGTGGCCAATCAATGTTCTCTCTCATCGGTGTTTCTATCTCTCTCTCCCTTTCACTTCCTCTCTCTCTAAAATCAATAAAGGAAAAAAAATTTTAAATTAAATGTAGGTTTTATTATTATTCGGGTATGATGAGGCTGACAGATCAAGAAAAAATTGCCATTGAAAAGATAGTTTGTTACTCTCAATTCTCAAGAGGAGGGGCCACGACACACCAAGCAGGGCCACAGGGAAGCACCCAGGTCAGTCAAGAAGCAGTGTGGATGTGGGCAAGAGTCTTTATTGCAGTTTCCACAGGAAGCAAAGGCAAGGAGGGGTAAACAGGCTTAGGATTGGCTAATTTGAATAATTTCAGTGGGCTCTGAGGCATAGAGGCTGTCCCTAGCTGTCTGGTACACAGCCCTTGAGTAATGAGGGCAGGAGATTAGTGGCCCAAGTGAAAAGCCTGATAAAGGAGGTGGTTTGGGTGTGGGCTTGGACTGGTTGGTTTGCATATGGAAGGAATGTTATCTCTAGGAATGAGCTAACCCTGGGATGGCCAGTACCTTCCAGAGTCAGCAAGGTCCCAAGATGGCAGAACATCAGAATAAAAATATACGGTTAATACAACCCTGTGGCCACTGTTATGACAATATCATCTGTTTTAAGTCACAGACACCAACTACATTTCTTGTTCTGCTTGTCCAGACATTTAAAAAATTATATTAAATACAGTATTAGGAATAGCTACATAATTTACATGGCCTAGTTCAAAATGAATATGCGAGGTCCCTTGTTGAAAAAATCATGAAGAATTGCCAGACAGTGGCAGCACATCAGTAAGCTAAGCACAGGCCTGTGCCACCCCACAGGTTGCATGCCATGAAACCAGCCCTGTACAGCATAGTAGTTGATCAACAGGCAACTTCCAGGGAAAGATTGAGTGCAGAGGACTTTGGGGTGCCCTGGTTCCTCACCACAGTGGAACCCTGGGGTAAAAGCTCTGCCCAACTGTGAATGATGTAGGATTCTGAGATTGGCCTTCCACCTCCACTTTCTCAGTTCACAGCTGTTCCTGGGGATTAGACACCACTTGGATGCAAAGTCACAAAGGGAAACTATGTCTTTCTATCATACTAGAGAGGGAGCAGAAATTCCCAAGAAGAGCCCTATAATGTTGCTGTCACTTTCTAAATGCCCTTCTCCTGATTCTATCAAAACTAATCTTCCCTGTACAATAAGTTATAACCTTTTGCAATTATCAGTTTCACATGTGCCTTTGAATTAATGTGGCTGAGCTAGAATTTTTCAATTTTCCATTCAAAGTTTGGGTGTATAGAGTAATTTTACATAATACAATAACAATACCATTTCTCATAATAAACAACAGCAAACAAATGTGTTCAAACTATTGCTTTACACTTGACAGAACAGTAGTACTCTGTGCAGGGGGTATGTTGCACAGCTTATTTCACAAGGAAGTTCATACCTTTGCAAAGGACTGTGACAGTCCACAACTCAATGTGTATTTCCTTCATAGTATATCTTAGGTAACCCGTTCCTGAATTTCCTCACCTGTAAAAGTGAGCTCAGAGTGAACACTATTTCCTAAGGTTGTTCTGTGGACTAAAAGAGTTAGTATATGTATAAATATTAAAATAGTCCTTAACACATACAAACTTACCGTGATTGTTACCTGTTATATCTGCATGCCATGTAATGTATAAAAGCAACTTGCAGTCAATAATGTTAATCTAAGGTATATTCCATTCACCCATTAAAATTAATTAAGATGCAAATGATGCCTGAAAGAAAACCACTTTTCTCAGAAGCATTTACATAACTACTTCAAGTTCAAATTTGTTAAACTCCTAGAGTTTGTACCTTGGAAGTTAAACCCTTTGCTTTTTACATTGTTTAGCAGTGACTTCTGATGTTGGTAAAAGTGTTGCTCAATAGCCTGTGGAAATGTGTTCATATTATAAAGTAAGTACAATAATAAAGTCCTTTCCACTTTCAAAATGGCTAATTTGATTTTAAAGTATTGTTGCTTGGGAAACATCAGTACAGTGTTAAAAGTCTAGCTGTTGGGATCATAAATATCTGAGTACATAATCATAATCCTAGTCAGAATAAGAACCATCTTTACTTGGCACTCACTATGTGCCAGACACTGTTGGAAGCACTTAATACACACCATCCGTTTTAATCCTTACCACAATCTAGGAGGCATGCACTCTTACTGTGCCTAGTTGACAGATGAGGAAACCTAGGATTTCAGGTTTACTAACTTGTCCAGGAACACACAGTGAGTCAGTAGGAAAGCTGAAATTCAAACCTAAGAATTCTGATGCCCTATAATCATTTTATCAATCCCTCACCATTTGAGAATTGGGATGGATGGCCCCAGACTCCTTTGGCAGTTGCCTTGGGTGTTGTTTAGAACATAAAGGACATGTTGTTGCTGCATTAGCCAACTCACTATGTTTCAAGGACAATCCAACATCCTTGGCAATATATCATCCCATCCAGGCACTACAGTGGCCACTCTTCCTATGCACCCAATCTGCTGTATCTACTGGAGGGTCAGCCGCTACAGCTCATACCAAAGCTAGGGCATCAGCTTCCTGATTGTTAGGGTGTGTCAGTGCCTTATGAGCCTGCCAGGGAGGACTGCCTCGGGCTCTTGCAGTGAACCCAAATGTCTTTCCACATACCCTGACCCCACAAGGGCTTATTCATGATTATCCACCCCCTTGGTTTTCTACTGTCCAAGCCCTAGGGTCAAGTAAGATGAAATCTAAGAACTATACATTGGATTCTGTCTTATGGAGGTCTGTTGTGTGATGGCATTTGGTACTTTCACAAGGAGGGAGTAATGGAAGAACCAAAGGTCAAGAGAAGGAAAAAGAGCATGTGGTCATTAGGGGCTATGTAGATTTTAGTATGGTAAGCTTGAGTTAAGAACATTGGATTAAAGTCCACTTGCAAGCAGATTAAATACCCAGGAGACACACAAAAACATTAGCATGCAGTAGGGTGGAGGTATTTCTGATTCAGCCCACTGAATGTTGGCTCACTGCAGGAAGGAACCTAACCTAGGACCTAAACTATTGCTTTCCTCAACACCTGAGACATGACGGGATTGTGTGGTGTGGTCAGAGTCACCTCCAGGGACATGGTATGGCATCCTAGATACATATCCCTAGGTGTCTCTAATTCTCTGGGGCTGGGCTACAGAACTAATTATACAGACTGGCTAGCCACTAACATTTGCAGTGTGTTTGGGACAAAAGTATAATGTCTTGGTCTCTTCCTATTTCCAGCTATGTCCTACACCTAAAAGTGTCTCACATCTAACCCTGAGAACACGCCAGCCTATACCACTAAGCTTTGTCAACCCTTTACTTCTTCAAACAGTGGCCACTTGGCCACCATTTGGGCCAAAGAGTGTACATACCATAGGCCCAAACCTCCCTTCTTTAGGAAGGAGAGTAGGGCTTTATGGGACCTGGAGGCAGCCTCAGGGAATGAGGGAAGCTGAAGCATTTTCTACAAAAGTTGTAGGGTGTTGGGACCTGGTGTGCACATTCCATTGTCCCTGTGGCCACCTAGCTCTGTGGTCTGAATATAGCATAAAGAGGACCTGAGCAGAAATCTCTAAAATATGCCACTCCCAGCTACATACCAGAAAAACAAAGAGGAGAAATACAAGAAAGTCGGGAGAGGGAGTTTCTTTTGCTGATTTGGTATATATATATATATTCCATTTCTTTACTTAATTTCTTGAAAATCAGCTGAGTTGAGTTTCATTACAGAACTAGCAATATGGTGAAGGTAGAAAATGTATAACATAGAAGATAAGACTATATCACCAGTTACTCCAGAAACTGGATATATATTTCCTGTTCATAGCATGGTGTATATCCATCCTGTGTTCTCCAAATATGTACACACACACACACACACACACACACACACACTGACCCTTGAATACCTATTCACAAAGTTAGTCACAATTATTTTTTAAAATAATATTATCTATTAGCATATTTTTTCACTGAATATCTGACCATTTCATATCAATCATTAACCTTGAATTACCCTCCCAGGCCTTCCCCTCACCCACATAAACCTCAGGAGCCCTTGTTCCTGATACATAAACTCTAGAAACTGAGACTTTCTCCCTTGGGATCCTGACTTCTGCTGTTCTCCCCTTCCTGATCCTGAGTCTTCCTTCCAGCACTCCGTACTCCCATCTGGGGAGGAAGTATCCACCCTTCTCCCTGATAACATACACATAGGGTCATGTCCTGCCTCTTTTCTGAACCTGGATATTTCTATCACCCCTCCTTTTCTTCAGTCACCTTGGGTTAAACCCTGCCCCCTTTTTCTTGTCCAAGTTGCAAATCACCTATGTTAAGAGGATATATAGCATATAAATGGGGATTTTCTGAACAGAACTCCACTTTAGACAGTGGGAATAAATAGTTGCTAAGATAGTACTTTATTTCCTCTCACTTCCAGAGAGTCAGCTGCCATGCTAACAACTTTCTTTAATCCTCTAAATAAGACATAGGATTAACAGTTTTTAAACAATAAAAACGTGACAATTTTAAAATGAAATAAACATTTTTTTAATTCATTGAAAAATTTCAGTTTATAAAGGCAACTTAAGAAAAACAAACTCTCAACTCTGGGGCAAAGGCAGGCCTTTTTGAGGTTGAAGAGGGCCTGGAATCAAGGGCCAACAGCAGGTAAGAGCTACATAGTGCAGCTGTTGGGAGGAGAGGCTTCAAAACTGCTTCTCAAACCAGGACTTCAAAACTACTTATGTTGGTTAATGGCTACAACACTTGGAAACCTTACAGGCAACTGCAGGAGCAGGCAGCCCATTCAGCATAGTAAGTGGATGTTGACTCCTCTTGGGTCTTATGAGGATGCCCATCGAGGGTCACAGCTCAGGAGTGGTGGGGGGGGAGGGGATGCTCTCTATTTCAGCTTGTTCTCCTGGAGAGGCAGGGCTCAGAGCATCAAATTCCAGCAGCAAGGCGTCTCTAAGGCTACTAGGGCTAGGAGTGGAGATGGAGATCAGGTCAGGAAAACTAGGGGAAGAGGAAGAGGAGCTGTGGCTAGAAAAAGTAGTGGGGGGAGAGGAGGGGCCCTGGGCAGGAAACCCATGTAAGGAGAGGAAGGGGAAAGGGGCCAGAGGGGAAGGGGAGGAGGAAGAGGAAGAAGAGGAGGATGAGGAAGAGGAGGAGGAGGAGAAAGAGGAGGAGGAGGAAGAAGAGGAGAAGGAAGAGGAGGAGGAGGAAAAGGAGGAGGAAAAAGAAGAGGAGGAGGAAGAGGAGGAGGAGGAAGAGGAGGAGGAGAAAGAAGAGGAGGAGAAAGAGGAGGAGGAGGAGGAACAGGAGGAACAGGAAGAGGAAGAGGAGAAGGTAGAGGTGGAAGAAGAAGAGGAAGAGGAGGAGGGGGAGGAGGGGGAGGAGAAGGAGGAGGGGGAGGAGGGGGAGGAGGAGGAGGAAGAGGAGGAAGAGGAGGAAGAGGAGGAGGAGAAGGAGGAGGAGGAGGAACTCTCATCAAACTGCTCAGGGAAAAGAAAGAACCTGCCAGAAGATGAGGCTGAGGGACGCATAAGACCTACATAACAACACAGCTGGGAAGGAAGGCTTGGGGCCTCAGGATCAGGAGAGCTTGAGCTGCTCTGGACGACAAGCCTTCGTAAGGCGAACCCAGGGGAAGGAGGCCTCTGGCCCGCAGGCCCAGGGAGAGAGAGGTGGCTGCTAGGGCTTGATCTTGTTTGGGTGGAGCGGCTCCGGAGGACAAAGCCTGGAGTGGTGCTCCTGCTGCAGAGGGCAGGGCTTATCAGGGTGGTGCGCCTGCGGAGGGCAGGGCTTTCCCCGGATGCCTGGTTAGGGGAAGCAGGGCCTGGCTCAGAAGCAGAGCGTCTGAGAGCACGGCCTGGCCTGGAAGCATGAGACCCGCGGGAGGATGTAGAGCCAGGCGCGGATCCACGGCGGCAAGCAGGGCCTGGAGTGGATGAACTGCGGCGGCGGCGGCGGGGTGCAGGGCCTGGCAAGGGTGCACAACAGCAGCAGGGAGCAGGAGCTCGCAGTGTGGCACGGCTTCTCAGGGCAGGGCCTAGTCCAGATGCACGGCTAGGGCTGCGGGAATCAAGGCCCAGCACAGAAGCAGAGCCTCCTACGTCACGGCCTGGATTGGAAACGTGGCGGCGGCCAGCAGGACCTGGTGCAGAACCAGGGCTACCACGAACAGTACGCTGGTTACGGACGGCAGAACGTGGTGGCACGGATGTACGGCGACTGGATGCAGGGCCCAGCGCAGATGCAGATGCACGCCGGCGGGGTGCGGATGAGCGGCGGGGTGCGGGTGAGCGGCCGCGGACCGCACGGCCTGACAGGGATGCACAGCAGCAGCAGGCAGCAGGGCCTCGCAGGGTGGCGCGGCTTCGCAGGACAGGGCCTGGAGCTGAGGGCAGGGCCTGGCTTCGGAGGTCGGGGCCTGGCTGAGAAGCGCGACTCCCCGGAGAAGCCCGAGGGGCCTGGCGGCTACAGCTGCTGGGCTGAGCCCTCGGAGAGGATGGCGGCAAAGGCACGGACCTCTGGGACGCGGGAGCCTCTGGAAACAGACAGAGCCCTGTGAGCTGCTGAGCCTGGGCAGCCTTCTTGAGGCTGCGACGCTTCTGCCCGCGGCCACCCTCTGGGCCGTGGTGGGGGTCGGACGCCCGCAGCCCTGGCCCGCGCCCCATCCTCTTGCCCTGTGGCGGCCTCGCCGCCCGCGTGTTCGGTCTGGAGACCTGGGCCCGTCTCGGGCCTCACAGCTCAGCTCTGTGTGGGGACTCGGGCCGCCCTGGAGCTCAGGACGCCCGCTTTCCTGCGCCCGGGACATGGGGGGCGGCCCCGGATCCTCGGCAGCGACAGAAATGGCGCCGGGGACCGCCATGGCGCAGGAAGAGGCACCAGCAGTGCCACAGCCTAGGGCGCCCCCACCCGATGGAGACATGGTGCTCCAGACTATGGGCACTGAGGCCCTGGGATCCCAGTGGCCCGGCCCGAGGGCGTCACCAGGGGCAGGGACTAATTCGTTTTTTGGCCCTGGGGGCACCTTACCCTGCGGTTGCTTCTGCTCCTCCTCCAAACAAGACTGGGTGGACATGGTGAAAAGTTCTCCCTCAGAGACTGGTGAGCGTGACCCAGAACGCTGTCTGCCTAGAGCCGGAGCTGAGGCAGTGAGGGAAGTGGGCGTGCCCCATGGAGTCCCCGATTCTGATTGGTCAGCTGGAGCCACGTGGCCATCGAATTCTCAGAGCGCGGCAACCGAGCTAGCTCTGGCGCCAAACTCGAGGATGTGCTCTACGCCCCCTGGAGTGTGCCAGTGCAGTGAATTTCCGGTTCTTCTCAGGGCCCCTAGTGGGTGTGTTTCGAGGGAGCAGAGAGGCTGTCCTCAAAAACAGTTCGAGTCGCCCCACATCAGCTTAGCCTGTCAGCACCACCCTGGCAGCTGAACCTCAAGTGGTGGCTTGTAAGAAATACCACACTGGCCGACAAGAGATATCCCTGAGCCAGGTGTCCCTCCTGGAATCTGGTCAGGACACTGTGTGCCGAGACACTGTCCCAGAACGCCTCCGGTCATCTGGATGACCCCACGCGGGGGTCTGTCTGGAGAGCAGTCTGAGGGCAAGAAAATGGGTGGGGCCAACACTGTCGTGGCTCCAGATGTTCAACACTGCTGCCAGGCACCAGGGGTGGTGGTGGTGGGGCGAACTTCCCAGTAAGATGCCTTATGTCCTGAACTGCCTGGGATTCCGTGTGATACTGTCCTTAAATATGCACCATCATTTGTGTGGGCTGCGTAGTAATCTGCTGATGAATGTACATCCACTTATTTGGCCTAGTCTCTTATTTCTTTTAGTATAAATATGCTGTGATGCAGAGGCTTTCTTTCAATATTTGGGCACTGATTTATTTTTTATCAGTTTAATGATTTTTTTTTTTAGATAGAAGGGAAGGAAGAAGAGAGAAACATGGATGTGAGAGCACAACATTGATTGGCTGCCTCCTGGATGCCCCCTACCAGGGATGATCCTGCAATGCAGGCAGGTGCCCTGACTGGAAATGGAACCAATAGACTTTCGGTGCACCTCATGACATACAAGCAACTGAGCCACACCAGCCAGGGCTGATTTTTTAAAAATTTTTATAGAATTTATTGAGGTGACATTGGTTAATAAAATTATATAGGTTTCAGGTCTACAATTCTATAATACATCATCTGTATATTGCATTGTGTGTTACCACCCCAAGATAAGTTTCCATCATCATTTATTCCCCCCTCCCTTGGTCCTCTTCTATCTCTCCCACCCCCCTTTCCTCTGGTAATTATCATACTGTTTTCTGTGTCTATGAGGGTTTTTTCTTGGCTTAATCTACCTTTGTCACCCAGCCCAAAAGGGCTGCTTATTCAGTACCCCAAACAGTAACACAAATGTGGGAAAACTAGATCTTAAGTTCTCATACACCCACAGGCAAATATTGAAAATGTTCAATAATTTTTTTGGTAGAATGACCATTCATAAATCATTAACAGTTTTTTTGTTTTATACAGATAGAGTTATTTATGTGTATATATTGTTTTGTAACTGGCTTTTGGGGTCCAGAAAACACACTTTACATGTCAATATATAAATTTCCACAAGACTACTGTATAACTACAAAATATTTCTTTTATGGAAGAAGCTTACACTTTCAAACATTGATATATGGACCAACATTTATATTGTTTTCAACTTTTCACTCTATAACACATAAATGTGAAACGTTCTTTTTGTTAAAAAGTTGTTCGTATCCTCAAATGTGACCTTGGCTGTGGATAAATCTCCTAAAGAGAAAATTCTCAGTATATCTGTAATTTTTTTATTAAAAATAGTGGTAAGTGGCTCTTCTGAAAGTTGCTGTTGTAGCAATTTCTCCAGAATGGAATGGGAAATGTACTGGAATGGATGACCAACTGTATTGAAACAACTCAAAAATAGAATGAATGATATTTGGAGTGTTAAATAAAATAGAGTGGATAATGGATTTGAAATGGAATGCAGAAAGGGATGAAATGGAGACTGACAGCAGTGGAAAAATGAAACAAGGAATGGAATATGGACTTGAACACCATATGGAATTAGAAACTGAATGGGATGGAAATTGAATGGAATATGATGTGTTATGGAGTGCAAAATGGAAATTTCTAATGGCATAGGGAATAAAAGAAAAACATGAGGAAAGAAATGAAATGGAGTATAGTGTGAAATGAAATATTACAGAAAATAGAAGGAAATTGAAATTAAAATAGGAACAACTATAAAGTGGAATAGAATATGCAATGGCCTGAAATAAATGGACTGTGAAACATGCACTGTAAATTAAAAAAAAAAATCAAATAGTGGAATGAAATTTGTAATGAAATGCAGAATACAAGGTTATGAAAGATGGACTAGGAATAGTGTAAAAATAAAATATGGAAAATGAAATACTGATGAAGTACAGGGTAGACTTAAGAATAAATGATCATCCACCATTCCCTAATAGAGTGCTGTGAAACAATGTCCATTTTATAATGCTCATGGATTTTTGTAGGGCTAGAATTCTTGTAGGGTAGAGCAGGAATGGCTTGTGTCTGCTCCATGACGTCTGGGACCTCAGCTGGGAAAACTTGAATGGCTATGATGTCATGAAAGAAGAACAACAATCAGTTATGACTCCTAGATTTCGGGCATAGTATCTGGGTGAATAGTGGTGCCACTTCCTGGAATAGGATAGCCTTGCAGATTGGGACACAATGAGAATCAAGTGATCTTGTCCTGACTATGTTGGTCACTAAACTCTGTGTAGTTGTCCTAGTCATTTAGGGGTGCAAACACCAACTTACAGACATTCTATTAATTCTATAGCTCAAATTTCAGCAGTTTCATGGATCCAGTTTTCCTCTTGGAAGTTACTTCAGGTTGTTCTTTGAGATCTTGTCTTTCTTCCTTTCTGGAACCTAGGCCTTAGTCATGATCCATGATCCTTGATTTAGTAATAACTACAATGCTCCCATCTATCCTTGTTCTTTTTAATATATATAATACATACATATAGATCTTCCACTTATTGCTTTGTTCTTCTCTAAGATGTCAAACTTTATGCTGAGGAAGATCCTTTCTAACTCCATTGCCATATGTTCATTGTCCTCCTTTTCCTTTGTCAGTGCTCCTTTTTAAGAGATAGCATGTATGTGTGTATATGCTCATAGGAAAAAAATCTGCAAGGGTGAGTTCTCTCATACTTTATATTCTAAATGTTTTCAATATGTATAAATGACTCTTGTACTCAGAAAGAAAAACAGCTATTTGCACTTTGCAAACAATTTTAATGTTTAGTTAGGTTTTAAGCTGTTGTTAAAAAAAAACACCCAGGCTATTTTATATACTACTGGATGGGGTTATAAAAATCATAGGATTCTTCTTATTTTAAAAAAAATTCTCACCTAAGGACATGCTTAGAGAGAGGAAGGGAGGGGAGAAGCATTGATGTGAGAGAGACACATCCATCAGTTGCCTTCTGTATATGCCCTGACCAGGGATCAAATCGAACCAGTAACCTTTCAGTGCACAGGATGATGCTCAATCAACTGAGCCACTCCGGCCCTGCTAAATTCATAGGATACTTGCCAGATGAAAAGTTGATGATACATATAAAAAGTCTGAAACATGTCCATTTGATGTGGCAATTTCTCTTCTAGGCATTAATTGTAAAGAAATACTCATACAGATACCTGAAAAATGGTGGTGGAGTGAATGGAAGCTACACAGACCATCTCCCAGGACCAAACTGGAATTACAACTAAAATAAAGACAAATCATTGGGAAAAAAACAACAGAAAAGCAGCTAGAGAGGACCCGTATTACCAGAGATGGAAAGAGGACACCAAATCGAGCCTGGTAGGAAATGCAGAGGCGTGAGAGGGCAGACAGGGAGCCCACAGACAGCAGCTGAGGGCTATTTTAGTTGTGAGCAGTTCCCTCAGAGTACTCTAGTCAGGGTTAAAACCTGAATCTGGCTCCACAGCACAGAGTGCCGGGACAGGGAAATGTGCCCACATAACACGTGGCTGAGATCACCAGAGCTGAGGCTTGGTCTGGCAAGGAGAGGTGCAAGGGGAAAAAAAAGGCAGAGCACTAAATTAGCTACAGCTACTCACCTTGGTCTCTGGTAGAGGGAGGGCGGCCTGGACTGGAACTGTGTGGAGAGATGCAGGAGTTTGGAGAGCTGGGAGGGAGGACATTAGAAATTTTATGCTGAATTGCTCCCTCATAGGACAGTAGCCATCTTACTCAACAAGCCCCTTTCCAGAGCCCCAGGGAGAAGCAACAGCCCCTCCCTCAGGAATTTAACATCACCAGACCAGGCCAGAGAAATGCAAATTGAGGCTCATTAACAGCTAGAGTCTGTGAGCAAGCAAGTGCCCCACCCAGTGGAAATCCTCTTACCTGAGGGATTTTTCATTCAGCTGAGGGCTACAACCTAAGGCTCAACAAATAACTGAGACTAATAGCCTGCAAGAAAAAGCTAGAGGATAACTGAACTTTTGATTGCCCTGCAAATCTACCCAGGAAAGTAAGATTTGACAGTAGTGTTTAATGTGGGACCTCCCACACTCATCCAAACCCAGTAGAGGAGCCACAAGCACTGGAGCACCAACACCCACAGGGAAAATTTGGCAGACTCCAAAACCCACTGAGGCAGTCAAAATGGTGAAACAAAGAAACAAATCCCAAATGAAAGAACAAGAGAATTCTACAGAAAAAGAGATAAATGAAATGCAATTCAGCAAGTTATCAAAGGTAGAGTTTAGAGTAATAATAATGAGGAAGCTCAACAGCATGAGTAAAGATATAGAAACATTGAAAATCACCCAATTTGAAATGAAAAACCATGAAGCAGAAATGAAGACTGACATGGCAGAAATAAAGAACACATTACAAGGAATAACCAGCAGAGTAGAGGAAGCCAAGGATCAGATCAGTGAATTAGACGACAGGGTGGAAAAAAGTCACCCAGTCAGAGAACCAAAAAGAATAAACAATTAAAAAACTGGAAGACAGCTTAAGAGAACTGTGGGACTATATGAAATGTAACAACATCCACATCATAAGAATTCCAGAAGAAGAAGAAAATGAGCAAGGGTTAGAGAATATATTTGAAGAAATAGTGACAGAAAACTTCCCTAACTTGGTGAAGGAAAAAGGCATACAAGTTCAAGAATCACAGAGAGCCCCAAGTAAGGAGAAATCATACAGGCCCACAGCAAGACACATAATAATTAAAATGCCAAAAAATTAAAGACAAAGAGAGAATCCTAAAGGCAGCAAGAGCTAAGCAACAGGTTACTTACAAAGGAACCCCCATAAGGCTATCAGCTGACTTCTCAACAGAAACACTACAGGCCAGAAGGGAATGGCATGAAGTAATCAAGGTAATGAAAAACAAGGATCTGAACCCAAAACTACTCTATCCAGCAAGGCTATCATTCAAAATAGAAGGTGAAATAAAGAGGTCCTCAGACAAAAAAAAAAAAAAAAAAAAAAAAAAAAGGCTAAGGGAATATATTAGCACCAAACCAACACTGCAAGAAATGTTAAAAGGACTGCTGTCATAAGAAGAAGAAATAGGAAGAGAAACATAACCATAATAAAAAAAAAATGGCATCTGGCTGGTGTGGCTCAGTGGTTGAGCATCAACCCATACACCAAGAGGTCACCGGTTCGATTCCCAGTCAGGACACATGCCCAGGTTGTGGGCCTGATCCCCAGTGAGGGGCATGCAGGAGGCATCCAATTGATGTTCTCTCTCTCACTTCCTCTCTCTAAAATCAATAAGGAAAAAAAATAAACAAAATGGCAATACATAAGTACATATCAATAATAACCTTAAATGTGAATGGATTAAATACTTCGATCAAAAGACACAGAGTAAATGAATGGATAAGAAAGCGTGACTCATATATACATTGTTACAAGAGACCCACCTCACAACAGAAGACTCACATAGGTTGAAAGTGAAGGGATAGAAAAAAATTTTCCAAACAAATGGAAAGGAAAAAAGAGTTGGGGTAGCAATACTCATATCCGATAAAATAGACTTCAAAATGAAGGCCAAAATTAGAGACTAAGAAGGCCACTACCTAATATTAAAAGGATCTATCTAACAAGAGGCTATAACCTTGGCAAACATATATGCATCGAATACAAGAGCAACAAAATACATTTAAAATCTTCTGGAGGACTTCAAAGGAGAAGTTGACAACAATACAATCATAGCAGGGGACTTCAACACCCCACTGACATCACTGGATAGATCCTCTAGACAAAAAATTAACAAGGAAGAAGAAACTCTAAATGATGCCCTAGATCAAATGGACTTAATAGATATCTACAGAGAATTACAACCCAAAACTGCAGAATTCACATTCTTCTCAAGTGCACATGGGACACTCTCAAAGATGTTAGGACACAAACTAGGTCTCTACAAGTTCAAGAAGTTTGAAATCATATCAAGCATCTTCTCAGTTCACAATGGCATGAAAACTAGAAATCAATTACAACAAAAACACTCAAAAACATTCAAACACATGGAGGCTAAATAGTATGTTATTTAACAATGAATGGGTTACCAAGGAGATCAAGGAAGAAATTAAAAACTTCCTAGAAACCAATGAAAATGTGCACACAACAACACAAAATTTATGGGACACAGCGAAAGCAGTCCTGAGAGGGAAGTTCGAAACAATACAGGCCTACCTCAAGAAACAAGAAAAAATTTTAATTGACTATCTAACCTCACAACTTAAAGAACTAGAAAGTAAACAAAAAGAAAAATCCAGAGCAAGTAGAAGGAAAGAAATAGTAAAGGTCAGAGCAGAAACAAATGACATAGAGAATTGAAAAACAATTCAGAAGATCAATGAAACAAAGAGCTGGTTCTTTGAAAAGATAAACAAGATTGATGGACCCTTAACCAGACTCACCAAGAAACGAAAAGAGAGGACCCAAATAAAATCAGAAACGAAAGAGGAGAAGTAACAACTGACACTACAGAAGTACAAAGGATCGTTAACAAATACTATGAAAAATTACACGCCAACAAATTAGACAATCGAGGTAAAATGGACAAATTTCTAGAACACAGTCTCCAAAAACTGAATCGAGAAGAGATAGAAAACTTGAGCAACCAATAACAACTAAGGAAATTGAAGATGTAATCAAGAAACTCCCAGCAAACAAAAGCCCAGACCCTGACACCTTCACAGGGCAGTTTTACTGAACATTCAAAGAAGAAATAACACCCATTCCCCTCAAACTATTCTAAAAATCCAAGAAGAAGGAAGACTTCCAAATTCATTTTATGAGGCCAGCATAATTCTAATTCTGAAACCAGATAAAGACACTACAAAGGGACTTCCGGTCAAGATGGCAGTGTGGGTAAACGCGGTATCGCCTGCTCCCACAACCACATCAAAATTACAACTAAACTACAACACAACCATCATTCAGAACTGTCTGACATCGAGCTGAATAGAAGTCCTACAACTACGAAATTAAAGAAGCAGAAACAGCAACATCGAGACTGGTAGGAGGGGCAAAGGCACGGACAGGCTGGTCCCTCACCTACATGTGGCAGATAAAAATCAGGAGGGATACCTTGGCTGGGAAAGTCCTCCCTGAGGAGTGAGGGGTCCACGTCCCGCACCAGGCACCCAGCTCAGTGTTCCAGTACTAGGAAGAGAAGTCCCCATAACTTCGGGCTGGAAAACCCAGTGGGAACTGAGGCAGAGGGAGGCTGTGGCTGCTGGAGCCCCAGGCAATTCCTCTTAAAGGGCTCGTGCATGGACTTACTCGGACGTGCTCCCTGTAACTTTGGAGGGGAGGCAGCTTGAGGGGCGCCAGAGACATACAGGGAAGAACTGAGCTGTTTGGCCTCAGGACAAGGGCTGGAGAGGCGGCTTTCTCCTGGACAGACGTGCTGGCAGAGGCTGATGTTCCTTGGGTGAGCCCTTCTCTGGGGCGGCAGACGACCACCATATTAGGAACTTCAGCAACCTGGCTCACACTGTTTGCTCTGCCCTGGTGATTCCCTGAGGCCCTGCCCCACCCAACTTTCAGGCCCACCCAAGCGGTTTCCAAAGGCTTTACCATGGGATTGGCCTGTCTTGGATCCTGCTTCAGAGTTGCCTAAAATCTCTCAAACAAGCACCATCTGGTCTCAGCGAGCCCCATACTTCTCATTAAGTGGCCCCAGGCCTGGCACTAGAAGAAGCCAGCCTTGGTTCACAACTTGGCTTTTCCTGAGCACATCCAATCACAGCACAAGAAGCAGCCATCGGCAGATCACTTTGTAGCTTAAGCCTGGTGGCCCCAGGTAGAACAAAGGCAGTGGCTGACCTTGCTCCAGAGCCAGCACACCCAGTGGACAGCTCCAGACCCCATCGAAACACCACCACCCAACCACCTCCACAAGTAACACACTCAATGAGTGGACTCAGTGGGTACCAGAGCCCTGATGAAGTAAATATTGCTCTGTGTAGTGGGCCCTTGCACAGCTGATCATCCAAGGTAGTCAGAAGCCAGTGATCAATGGGCACAGCTAGTACTCGCAGCTGATCAGCCTGAATAAAACCCTCCCATTGATGTGCCAACAGCAATCAAGACTCAATTACAACAGAAGGGTGTACAGTCCACATGAGGGGTGCACCTCGAGGGCCCAGCTGAGGTGATCAGGTAGGCTGTGCCACTGGATCCTAGAGGACACCTACAATAATAGGCCACCCTACGAAGCCTAGGAGACATAACAACTCTACCTAATACATAGAAACAATCACAGGGAAGCAGCCAAAATGAGGGGACAAAGAAACATGTCCCACATGAAAGAAAAGAACAAAACTCCAGGAAAAGAATTAAACAAAATGAAGATAAGCAATCAATCAGATGCAGAGTTCAGAAAACAGGTTATAAGGTTGCTCAAGGAACTTGGTGAGACATTCAAGGAACTTAAGGAGACCTCCAAGGAACTTAGTGAGAACATCAACAACACAAAAAAGGACCAGTCAGAAACGAAGGATGCACTAGCTAAAACAAGGAATAATTTACAGGGAATCAATAATAGAGTAGGTAAAGCCAAGAAGCAAACCATTGATTTGGAATATAAGGAAGCAAAAAACACCTAATCAGAACAGCAAAAAGAAAAAGAATCCAAAAAAATGAGGATAGGGTAAGGAGCCTCTAGGACAACTTCAAGCATGCCAATATTCACATCATAGGTGCCAGAAGGAGGAGAGAATAAGAAATTGAAAACCTATTTGAAACAATAATGACAGAAAACTTCCCTAACTTGGTGAGGAAACTGACATACAAGTCCAGGAAGCACAGAGTCCCAAACAAGATGAACCCAACGAGGACCACACCAAGACACATCATCATCAAAATGCTACAGGTTAAAGACAAAGAATCTTAAAAGCAGCAAGAGAAAAGCAATTCGTTACCTACAAAGGAGCTCCCATAAGACCGTCAGCTGATTTCTCAAAAGAAACTTTGCAGGCCAGAAAGAAGTGGCAAGAGATATTCAAGGTGATGAAAAGCAACCACCTGCAACCAAGATTACTCCATCCTGCAAAGCTATCATTTAGAATTGATGGACATATCAAGAGTTTCCCAGACAAGAAAAAGCTAAAGGAGTTCATCACCACCAAACCAGTATTATATGAAATGTTGAAGGGTCTTCTTGAAGGAGAAGAAGAACAAAAATATGAACAATAAAATGGCAATTAATACATATCCATCAACAATTGAATCTATGAACAAAATGAGCAAGCAGAACAGAAACAGACTCATAAATACTGAGAATTTTTTGTTGCTTGCCAGATGGGAGGAGGTTGGGGGGCTGGGTGAAAAAGATGAAGGAATTAAGAAGTACAAATTGGTTGTTAGACTGATGAACCTCAAAGGGAAGGGGGGAGGGAGGGCGGAATGAAATAAACCAAAGAACTTCTGTGCATATATGCATAAACAATAGACACCAACAATAGTGTGGAGAAAGCTGGAAGGGGATGGGATTGGGGAGGAGGGGGTTAATGGGGAAAATGGGGGGGCATATGTAATACATTCAACAATAAAGATGAGTTTAAAAAATAAAATTATGGTAATTAAAAAATGCAGACTGTATATGCATAACCAATGGACACAGACAATAGTGTGGGGAAAGCAGGAGGGGGGTGGGAGTGGGGAAGAGGGGGATAAGTAAGGGAAAAAAGGGAAACATCTGTAATACTTTCAACAATAAAGATAAAAGAATACCTGGGGGGGGGGGAGAAAGACACTACAAAGAAAGAAAACTAAAGGGCAATATCCCTAATGAACATAGATGCCAAAATCCTTAACAAAATATTAGCAAATTGGATCCAGCAATACATTAAAAAAATTATTCACCACGACCAAGTGGGATTCATCCCAGGGATGAAAGGCTGCTACAATATTCGCAAATCAATAAATGTGATACAACACATAAACAAAATGAAAGATAAAAACCATAGGATCATATCAATAGACACTGAAAAAGAACTAGATAAAATCCAGCACCCATTTCTGATAAAAACGCTCAGCAGTGTGGGAATAGAGGGATCATATCTTGACATAATAAAGGCCATATATGAAAAACCTACAGCCAAAATCATACTCAATGGGCAAAAACTAAAACATTTCCCTTAAGAACAGGAACAAGACAGGGATGCCCACTTTTGCCACTCTTATTTAACATACTACTGGGTAACTTAGCCACAGCAATTAGACATGAAGAAAAAATAAAATGGATCCAAATTGGAAAGGAGGAAGTGAAACTGTCATTACTTGCAGATGACATGATATTGTACATAGAAAATGCTAAAGACTCCATAAAATATCTACTAGATTTAATAAATGAATTTGGCAAAGTAGCAGGATACAAAATTAACATGAAGAAATCGACAGCATTCTTATACACCAATGATGAACTCACAGAAAGAGAAACTAAAAAACTACCCCTTTTACTATTGTGGAAAAAAAAAAATTAAGATACCTAGGCATAAACTTAACCAAAGGAGTGAAGGACCTATTTGTAGAAAACAACAGGACATTAAAAAAAGAAATAGAGGAAGATACAAAAAAGCGGAAGTATATACTTTGTTTATGGATTGGAAGAATTAACATCATTAAAAGAGCCATACTACCCAAAACAATCTATAGATTCAATGCAATCCCCATTAAAATACCAACGACACATTTCACAGAACTAGAAGAAACACTCCAAAAGTTTATATAGAACCAAAAAAGACACTGAAGAGCCACAGCAATCTTGAAAAAGAAGAACAAAGTGGGAGGGATCACAATACCGGATATCAGGTTATACTACAAAGCCATCGTAATCAAAACAGCCTGGTACTGGCACAAGAACAGGCAGATAGATGAATGGAACAGAACAGAGAACCCAGAAATTGACCCAAGACATTATGCTCAATTAATATTTGACAAAGGTGGCAAGAGCATACAATGAAGTAAAGACAGCCTCTTCAATAAATGGAGTTGGGAAAATTGGACAGCTACATGCAAAAAAATGAAGCTAGACCACCAACTTACACCACTCACAAGAATAAATTCAAAATGAATGAAAGACTCAAATGTGACTCGTGAATCCATAAACATCCTAAAAGAAAATGCAGGCAAAAATTTCAGACATCACATGCAGCATAATTTTCACTTATACAACACCTAAGGCAAGAGAAACAAAGGAAAAATCAATACATAGGACTACATCAAACAAAAATTTCTGCTCAGCAAAAGAAATGAGCATCAAAATGGAAAGGGACCCCACTATATGGGAGAGCATAACTGCCAACGATACATCAGATAAGGGGTTAATGTCAAAACTATATAGAATACTCATACAACTCAATAAAAGGAAGACAAATAATCCAATTAAAAATGGGCAGAGGATCACAATAGACACCTATCCAAATAAGGCATACAAATGGCCAAGAGACATATGAAAAAATGCTCAACATCACTAATCATCAGAGATGCAAATTAAAACGACTATGAGGTATCACCTCACACCTGCTAGAATGGCTGCCGTCAACAAATCATCAAACAACAAGTGCTGGCAAGGGTGCGGAGAAAAGGGGACTCTAGTACACTGCTGGTGGGAATGTAAACTGGTGCAGACACTATGGAAAACTATATGGTGTTTCATCAAAAAATTAAAAATTGAACTGCCATTTGACTCAGTGATCCCACTTCTACGAATGTATCCTAAAAAGCCTGAAACACCAATCAGAAAGACTATATGTACCCTTATGTTCATAGCAACACTATTTACAATCGCTAAGATCTGGAAACAGCCCAAGTGTCCATCAATAGATGAGTGGATAAAAAAGCTGTGGTACATATACACAATGGAATCCTATGCAGCTGTAAGAAAGAAAGATCTCTTATCCTTTGAAATGACATGGAAGGACCTGGAGAGCATTATGCTAAGCGAAATAAGCCAATTAGAGAAAGACAAATACCACATGATCTCACTTATTTGTGGAGTATAATGAACAAAATAAGCTGATGAACAAAATAGACCCAGAGACACAGAAAGAAGTGGGATTCAGACTGACAAACCTCAGAAGAGGGGGGTGGGGGGGAGTGAAGAGATAAACCAAAGAACTTATATGCATATATGCATTACCTACGGACATAGACAACAATGCTGTGAAGGGGGGCGGGATCGAGAGGAAGGTGTCTATGGGAGAAAAAGGAGAAGCATCTGTAACAAAAATAAATAAATTAATAATAATAAAAAAAGAAATACTCACATATACTTGCAATGTGATATCTTCAAAGGTGATTTTTATAGTGTCATTTATTTTAAATAATCTGAAATAACCTCAATTTCCATTAGGATTTTGAATATCCATGGAATAAACTTACTTAGCTTTTACAGAATGTTTTTGGAAAAAAAAGTTAACACCATGAGAAAATGTCTTTGATACTATACCAAAAAAATACATGATGTACTCTATTGATCTATATTTCCATCTATCTATTTTTACATCTATGTAGCTTTCTACATGTATTATAATTTAATTCACTATGGTGCAGTCGTTTTCAACCAGGGCCATTTTGCCTCTGAGGTTGAGAGTGGCATGACTTGGAAATGTCTGGAGGCTATCATAACTGGAGAGTGAGAGGTGCTACTGGCATCTAGTGTGCAGAGGTCAGGGATGCTCTTAATCCCTTCAATATACAGGAGAGCTACTGACAACTAAGAATTATCTGACCCAAAATGCTCTAGAGCATTTGGTTAATTCAGAATAGTTTAAGACAAAATTTAAATCACAATCCTACCAGTGACTGACAACTATTGTGAAAAGTTCAATGTGTGTATATTTTAAATTTTCTATGACAGTTTTGTGTTTATACAGCAGAAGTGTATTTTTGAAATGAACTAGTTCATTTTAAAAATTCATTCTTTTTCAAGCTACAAATATTTTTCACATATAAAATGTACTAGTCATTGCTTAAGAAATTATATAACTTAAGAATTGTAATTGCATACATAGAGGAATATTTCACCAATAAGAATCCATCATCTCCTATTCTCAACCTTCTAATCAAAGCATTATTTTTAAATATTTATTTGGCTGAAATAAAAAAAAAATTATGACATTATAGCGCAATGTATGTGATATAAAGGGCAATGTGTTTGACTAACCAGGTTACAGTAATCTCATTACCACTCCAGTGACTGATCTGCAAATGGACATTTCCTAGTTTTAGTTAATAAGATATAAAGGTAAGTCACTTTGGGGTCTTTGGGGAAAGTTTATTCAGCTTTTAAAAAAATAAAGCAGATGCAGATGCAGACGCAGACACTAGTCGTTTACATAAAATAACTTAATGAATGTATATATCAAATATTAGAATTAAATGAATTTAGCATTATTGCTGGATATAAGGTCAATCTTATAAAATTGAGTTGTACTTATATATATTAGCATCAGAAGTTATAAAGAGAAAAAATTTAATGGCATTTACTATAGAATCAGAAAACATGAATTACCTAGTAACAAATCTAATAAAAGTTCACAAGACCTCAGCTCAGAAATCTACATAATATTTCTGAAAGAAATTAAAGAAAACCTAGATAAATCAGAGATATATTTATGAATTAGAATAAAATATCATAAAATCTAAATCAAAACATTTCTCATAAAAATGTTCTGTGGATTCAATTTAATACCAGTTGGAATATCAGCTGGCTCATTTATAAAAGCAAATTGGCAAAATGATTCTAAAATATATAGAGATATCAAAGATCCAAGAACAGTCAAAGCCATCCAGAAAAATAAATTTGAAGGATTTTAATAGCCAGATTGCAAGACCAACTATCATGCCATAATAATTAAGATAGTGTGATTTGTGTATAAGAGTAGACAAATAGACCAATGGAATAAAGAAAAGAATTCAGAAGAAGACATACATATATGGTCACACACATATACATACGGTCACCTTATTTTTTTTAATTTTTTTTTATTTTTTCATTTTCTGTTCAGATAGAGTGGGAGGGAGAGAGAGAGAGAAACATCGACGTGAAAGGGACACACCGAGTGGCTGCCACCCGCACGACCAACCAGGGCCCAACCAGGGCCGGGGACAAACTGCAACCGAGGTACATGCCCTTATCGGGAACCGAACCCGGGTCTCTCCAGACCGCAGGCCAACGCTCTAACCGCTGAGCCAAACCGGCCAGGGCACGGTCACCTTATTTATAACAAAGGTACCAATGCAGTTGTTGGAAGGAAGGATAGTCATTTAAGTAAGTGGAGCTAGACTAATTGGATATTGATGCATATGAAAAAAATAACTTTGCCCCCTAACTTATATCATACACTAAACTTAATTCCAGAAGATAAAGCTTATAGAAAATAATGTTTAAGCATATCTTCATGACCTTGGAGTAGATGATGATATCTGAAACAGAACACAAAAAGCACTGACAATAGAGGAAAACTGAAAAAAATACATGCACAGGCATCCAACAAATATCTCATGTACAGAATAAAATCAAGAAGAACAAAAAGAAAGTGCAATTAAACATTGGCACAATGCTTCAACAGGCACTTTATAAAATAGGACATCGGACTGACCAAAAAACAAAAGGTTGCCCAAACTCAGTCATCAGGAATGCAAGTTTAAATTATAATGAGATATAAATAAACATCTACCAGAATAGCCAAAATGACTTCCAATATTGAGCTGGAGAAGATAGATGTGGAACTCTTAACTGCTGGTGGGAATGTAAATTGGTACTACAGCTTAGAAAACTATTTGGCAGTATCTATTAAAGCTAAATTTATGCATTTTCTATCACCCAGCAACAACATCTGCATTAATTTTATATTCCTGAATAACAAATTACCACAAATTAGTGGCTTAAAACAAAGTTTATTAGTTCACAGTTCTGTATGTTTAGAAGCCCATGCATGGCATGGCTGGGTTGTCTGCTCAATTTCTGACAGGGTCAAATCAGCCTGAGAAATCAGTCAGCCAGTGTTATGGACTGAATATTTGTGTTCCTCTAAAATCCACATGTTGAAACCTTAATCCCCAATGTGATGGTATTTGGAAGTGGAGCCTTTGCAAGGTAATTGGGTTTGGATGAAGTAATGGAGGTCGAGCCCCACAATGAGACTGGTGCCCTTATAAGGGGATGAAAAGAACAGAGTTCTCTGCCATGTGCAGATACAGCAAGAAGGTGACCATCTGCAAACCCAGAAGTGAACCTTCATCAGCCACCAAATCTGTTGGCACCTTGATCTTGGACTTCCCAGCCTCTGGAACTGTGAGAAATAAATATTTGCTGTTTAAGCCACCCAGTCTGTGGTAATTTGTTGTGGCAGCCTAGGCTGTGTTTCTCTGGGGGTTCTTTGGAAGAACAAATTTTCAAGCTCATTCAAGTTATTGGCAGAATTAAGAGATTACCTGCAGTTCTTTGCCACATCAATCCTTACGTAACCCTCTCACATTTAACTCTATTAGGAAATGCACAGGCCAGTTTAAGGGCTCACCTGAGTAGGCCTGGCTTACTCAGGGATCTCCTTGTTTGAAGGTCCACTGATTTGGGACCTTAATACATTTGAAAAATCTCTTTTTCCATATAATATAACAATGATAGTAGTAATATGTAATCATATTCACAGGCTACTGTCACACATAACGGGAGGGGATTATACAAAGTCAAGGGTCATCAGGGGTGATCTTAGAATTCTGCCTACCACAGTAGGGCCTCTGGCCATCAGTGATCCAGTCTGTCCCACATACAATATTCATTAACCCCATCCCACGGTTTCCAAATTTCTCATAGTATCAAAGCATCAGCTCAATTCCAAAAGTTCATTTAAATCTCATCAACTCAATTCCAAAAGTTCATTTAAATCTCATTAGTTCATAGTTCAAAATCTCACGAACTCAATAATTTAAATCAAATATGGATGAGGCTCCTGGGTATAATTAACCCATGTAGTCCAAATCCTGGTGCACAATCCCTTCCTCTCCAAATGGGGACCTATGACACAAAAGTAATGAGCTATCTTCCCCCACCACATATAGGTGGAATGGGCATAGGGTAACAGCTATAAACTTTCTGGTTTAATACAAGAGGAAATGAAAGGCAGAAAGGAGTTAAAGTCCCAAAGCAGTTTGGAAATTCAGGTGATTTTTATTAACAGTCTGTCCAATGAAATTAAGGCTTATCTTCTCAGATGATTTAACCTTTCTCTAGCATGCACCTCAAAACTCTTTTATAGCCCTGGCTGGTTTGGGTCAGCAGTTAGAGCATCAGCGTGTGGACCAGAGAGACCCAGGTTTGGTTCCCACTAAGGGCACGTACCCCGGTTGCAGTTTGTCCCCAGCCCCGGTTGGGGTCGTGTGGGTGGCAACCAGTCGATGTGTCTCTCTCACATTGATGTTTCTCTCTCTCTCTTCCTCCCTCTCTCCCTTCCACTCTATCTTAAGATAAATGCAAAAACAAACAAACAAACAAACAAAAAAAAACAACTCTTCTATAATTCACCGACTACACAGTACCAAAAACCATGACCATAATTTTAGGTGTTTGCAATGGCAGCATCCCAAGTCCACGTACCAAAATCTGTGTAAGTGTTCTATTGGTGTGGGACAAATGACCACACTCTTAGAAGCTTAAAATAGACCTCAATTATTAGCTCATGCCTGTGCAGTTCTGAAGTCTGTGCCAAGTGTGACTGACATCCCTGCTCAGGAGATCACCCTAGATGGAACCCATTAGACCTCATCTTATACACTATTCTCACCAGTTCTACCCCATGTTGTGCCTACCACGTGCCCAGAACTGTTCTCCATGAGAGAATAGAGCAGTGAACAATATGCAACCCATAGGCCCCTATCACTTCCATCTGGTTGATAAAAGAGACAATCATTGGCTTACAACATACTGTGGCCAGGGGAAGCACAGAGTAGCACTTTGGGAGCACAGAAAACAGGCCCCTATTTGGACCTACTCATAAACTTTTCTGGGTCCCAGTTCTACCGTCTCTGGGCCTGCTGGGATCGGTGCAACGCAATGAACCTTCAACCACACACTGGTTGGAGTGAGGGTGAGCTTTGCAAGGGAGCAAATGCTCCAGATCTTAGGACGCAGTCCCATTTATTTGCAGTTTCCTTCCCCCAGGTTACAAGTGGATTTAGGCAAAACATCTCCTTGAGATGGCATCTCTGCAGACCACACAGCCCAGCCCTGTCTCTTGCTTTTCATGGCAAAGAGACTTTGAAGCCAAAAGATATTTACATGCAAATGAAACACTCAATGCACCTAGGCTGGAGAGTGCATTTAACACAATGTTGTAAAATGTCCATCTTCCAACCCCCCAACCCCACATCTCCCCCTTTTTTGTTTTCTTGAAATTGTGAGATCACCACTGCTGCGGTGGTCAGGAGCGTTATCACTCGTTTTTCGGTCTTCTGCATAGAGGACACCATTCACCAGAGTCCTCAGAGAGCCATATCGAGTCCCTGGGCTGGAAAGGGTGCACAGGGTCCGAGGTGGGCACAGACAGGGCATGGCAGATGAGTTAATGGACAGCTTTCTGGGTGGACTGCAGGGCCTGCAAGAACTGTAAGAGGGCGAGAGGGAGAAGAGTGGTCCAGTTTTCACCGATTATTAAAGCAAATTTGGTTAAGGTTTCCTTTAAGGTCCTGTCTTCTTGCAATAAGTATGTCCCTTTCTTTTATCCTTGCTTATTTTATTTCCTCTGCATAATCTTTCTTTAACTTGCATAGACTCTGTGACTTTCCTAGTCCTTTCCCTGACATAAACCTGAGAGCTTGCTCAATCTATCTGCTGTCTGCACATGGCCCAGTTTTCCTTCTCTTCCTCCCTACTCAGACCCACACATTGCTGCTTCTCTCTGCCTTCTCCCTTTCCCTGTGACTTTATTGGACATTACCTGTCTCTCAGGAGTTTAGTAAGCTAGGTGTAACCTAAGTGGGTGGTCTGGTGCAGCTGGTTGACTAAAGTCCAACCTAGAGCCTCTGGGACTAACAACCTCTCATCAGGCAGTGTCCACTATCCATTGATTCTCGGGTGGCTTGCTTTTGTTCAGTCAGGTCATTTTCTGACCTAGTGTCTGTAGCAGATTTTCCTTGCCCCATCGGAGAGCCAGGATTAGGGCTATGAGTTCCCCTACTTAATGACTGAGACCAAATGACACAGTCCAGAGTTATTACTGTTGTCCCAGCATATCTGATTTCTTCCTGGACATAGCTGCTCCCGTCCATGAACAATACCTCATCTGATGATATGGCAGTGGAACATCCTTGAGGTCTGGGTGCGCCGTCTGTACTATGTCGGTTACCTCCAGGTAGTCCTGTAGAGGTTTCTCCGGGTCATCATGCAGGAGACAGGTTGTCAGGCTTGATGGCCAGCGTCTTGTAGAACTTGATATGGAGATGGCCTGGAGTGGCAGTGGCCAGTAATTGAGCAGTCACTGGAGAAGATCACGTCCAAGTAGGGGGTATGGGCACTCCGGCATGATCAGAAATGAATGAGTGATAGTATTTCTCCTAAGGTCCATAGTCCTCTTTGAAGTCCAGGGGTAGCTTAGGGGCCCATTGGCTGGGTCAAGACTGAGTCTGCTGCACCAGTATCTATCAGGAGACTAACTAGTTTGTCCCCTATTGTCCTGTATCCTAGGCTCCCGAGGGCTCAGTTGGAAGGAGCCCTGGCCCTGTCATTTTTCTAAGTTAAAAACTTTACTTTGTTCTTCTGCACCTGACTTTGCCCTAGTCTTTTCTATCCCTGATCGGGACCTAGGCCTGCCATCCTGACCCTTCCTCAAGTTTTCCTTAAGGCTGCTACTACCACCTTTGCTAATTCAGCCAATTGGGCAAAAAAGCCTAACAGGAGAACACAGTGAAAAGTGTCCCTCTGGCAGTAATTGGGTCTCACTGTGGGCAGAGGGATGGGAAAATTTCCTCTGACCCCAGGTTTACAAAAGGACGAAGGAAAGGTGAACGCATGCGGGGCAGACTGTTTTTCAACTCTCTCCAAGAGCACTTCATGCCCACGCCTGGGATCCCTATTTTCAACTCCCCGAAGTTCAGAGAAGCCTGTTGGAAACTTGCTGGTGCAAAATCCCGGGCGGCGGGCGGCAGACGGCAGACGAGCTGCCCAGCTGGCACCGAAGGAACACTCCTTTTCTGTGGCCTGATCGCCCTCCCCAGGGAACCCTGTGGCCTCAGGGTGAGTGCCTGTGTGCCCACTGACCCCGTTTCCCAGAAGGAGGGGCTCATCACACTGGACCCCAGTCCCGAAGCACAGTGCAAAGCAGGAGCACAGAGCAGCCCACCGGCAGGGACGGCCACTGAAACACAAATTACTGTTAACTGCCTGTAGCAACCGAGCTACAAAATCTTGATATGGCTCTTCAATATGCAACCCAATGAGGTCTTCCAGGCACTAGGGCTGCTATCCACGATTAGACTAACCATAACAAAGTTGAGGGAGACACAGTAGGGAGGTAGATGAGGACAAAAACAAGGGAAGACACACACAATTACATTCATGCACAGTTTGAATTTTCTTCCAGAAATTTCCTATCCTAGGTGGCGCCTATGCTGCTTGGGAGGTGATCAGTCTCCCCTTCCGCCCCAGTGGTGGGTCTGAATAAACAGAATTTGTCAAAATTGAACCAGAGTTTGCCAGATTTGAACCCCACCTAACGTCTTAGGGGGATTCCCAGGAGAGGAGAGGCTGCGCGCGTCCGGCCCTCTCACTCTCACCCAGATAGACCAGTCACCCAGAACTCACCTCCAGAGGCTTTACCAGGTCTCCTTTAATCTTTCTGGGGATGTCTTGGTGTCTCCCGGCCGCTGGTCGGAAACTCAAGTAGGATCTTTGGGGCCCTGAAACTCAGGGAGCGCCTCCCCGGAGATCTATAGGGGTCCGGCGACCGGATCGGGAGAGGCTGCCCATCCTAGGTGTTTAGTCCTTGGTGTAGCAAAACACCAGGGAATCTCGCAGGAGCCTCCAAATGTTGTAACTGCTGCTGCAGGGCTCAATAATATGGGCAGGCAGCATAAAATACCTACCCTAGATTGGGTGGAGATTTTAGATAAGTAAGCCAAAAAATATTCTCTGGGGTAAGAGAAGCCCCCATTCTAGTTAGCATTTCCTCAGAACGTTGTTGCAACTGCTTAAGGCTTCCCCAGGTAACCCTAGAAAGGATTTGAGAGGGGCCCTGGGACCCAGTCCGGGACCAAGTGCGAGTTTTGCAATCAGTGTCCAAGGTCAGTTGTGTCATTTTGGGAGTCAGGTTGAAAGGCAGGTCCTTCCTGTTCATGGTAAGGTTTTATCCACCAAGCCGCCAGCCACTTGGGACTTGTGGGAGACAAAACACAAGCATACCCCCGCTCCCAAGCCACTAACTCTGCAGGACCTTGCCATTCAGGTTCTTGCTGTGGATCTCTGTACCAGACTAAAGGCTTGGGCCCTGTGGCAGAAGCCTTTTGTTGAAAATGTCGCTGTAGTGCCAAAGCGATCTCGATTTTAAAAATTTAAGGTATAGATTGCCAGAGAAAGCTGATTTACAGAGCATTCACCCATACTCCCCTTTTTTTGTTTTGTAATTAATAATTTTAAAGTAACATGAGCACGTTCAACAATAGCTTATCTTGTAGGGTTATAGGGGATGCCAGTTTTATGGCTAATGCTCCATTGTTGGAGAAATAATTTAATGCTTTGAGATTTATAGGCTGGCCCATTATCTGTTTTAATTTCCAGTGGCACCCCCATATGTGCAAAACAGGACAGCCAGTGATGCTTAACGTCTTTGGCTCCCCCCCCCCCCCGTAGCGGCGGTTGCATGTAGTAAATTGGAATGGATATCTATAGTAACATGTACCCACTGAACAGAAAAAGCGAATTTCTTTTTATATGTTAGAACCAAAGGGATAGTGAAAAAATAATCTTTAAGATCTATAACAATTACATGCCAATTTTCAGGAATCATAGTAGGATTGGGGACCCCAGGCTGTAATGTTCCCATGGGTTTTATAATAGCATTGATTGCTCTCAAATCATGTAGTAATCTCCATTTACCACCCTTTTTTGGAATTACAAAAATGGGAGTGTTTCAAGGACTGACTGAAGTTTCTATATGACCTGCTTCTAATTGCTCTTTCACTAATCTGTTTGCATGAAACAATTTTTCCCCTATTGAGGGCCACTGATCAACCCATACTGGCTCTGTTGTTTTCTAGGCCAATGAAAGGAGGGGAATTTTGCCAGTGACCCCTAGCCAAAAGGCTGGGTTTGAATAAGCATTACCCATTGAGAGAGAAGATCCCTTCCCCACAAATTTAGGGGAGACTCCATGACATAAGGTTGAATCCATCCTTTTTGTCCATCTGGACCTATACAGGAAAGGGAGCAAGTACTTTGTTGAGGAGCTTGAGTTCCTTCCACTCCTGTAACTATTAAGGGGACTTGAAAGTAATGTCGTGTTTTTATGACATTAATTCAAACAGATAAATTTTTAACAAGTTTTTATTTTTAATCAATGATGTAGTCACCCTCATTATCAACAACCTTTTGCCATCTAGTGTGCAAATTTTCAATGCCGGATCGATAAAAAATAATTGGTTTTTGAGCAAAATATCTGGAGATGGCATTTTGGACATCATTCAAATTGTCAAATTTTTTGCCACTTAGAAAATGTTGTAGCGATCAGAATAAATGGAAATCTGATGGCGCAATATTGGGTGAGTATGGTGGGTGAGGCAATACCTCCCACTGCAATTCATTAATTTTTTCCAGGGTTCGTCTTGCGCAGTGCGGTCTTGCATTATCGTGTTGCAGAATAACGCCTTTTCTGGTGACAATCGCTGGGCACTTTTCAATTAAAGATTGATTTACTCGATCCAATTGTTCACAGTAAAGGTCTGCATTCAGTTTGTCTAGGTTTCAGCACTTCAAAATGAACGACCCCGCGAATACTCCACCAAACACACAAAAGTGCCTTTTTGGGGTGTAAACCTGGCTTAGCTGTATTTCATGGCGATTCATTTGGAGAGAGCCACTGCCTTTTGCATTTTGGATTATCATAGAGGACCTATTTTTCATCTCCACTGATCAAGCGATCAAAAAACGCTTCTGTATTGTGCCGCTGAAGCAATAAGTTGCATGTGGTGGACCGGTTAGCTCTGTTTTCTTCGGACAGATTATGCGGGACCCAAACATCTGCTCTGCTTACTGTACCAATCTGCTGTAAATGTTCTTGGATGGTGGACCAAGGTTGGTTAAGAGTGTTTGACAGTTCCTCGATTGTCTGACACGGATTTGCTTCCACTTCCACCCTTAACATGTCATTGTCTAAAGTTGTTGGTCTTCCTGATCGATACGAGTCAGAAAGATCAAAATGACCGGATTTGAACTTAGAAAACCACCTTTGGCATTTACAAACGTCTAATGCACTTGGATAAACATCGCAAATGTTTTTGGTAGCAACTGTTGTGTTACTACCCTTGTGAAACTCAAAAAGCATACAATGCCGGATATGTACCTCTTCTGGTATTTGGCTGGCCATTTCACTATAAATTGAAAAAAAAAATTAAGATTTAATTATTTACGAGTAAACAAGTCACTCTAACCTTAAAATGTCTTTGGCACGATTTTGAAGTACACAATGAGCTGATAAATGACAACTAAATATTGAAACACGCAGAAACGACATTACTTTCCGGTCCCCCTAATAATAGGGGTACCAAGGCTTTAGGCCATTCTCATGTTGTTATAATAGAAATGTCTGCCCCTGTATCCACTAATCCTGAAAATAGTTGCTCTTGTATATTAATGGAGAGCAAGGGCTTTTTGGTGTTAATAGCCGCAGTCCAGAGAACATCACGCTGACCAGTGCTCCCAAACCCTGCATCCCTGCATTCCCTCTTATTGTGGAGTTGGCTCCAGGAACCCAGTAGAGTAACAATAGAAGTTGAGCTATTCAGATTCCTGGTGTTAATACCTGAAAGCCCACAGCCTTATGCATTACTTTAATCTCTCCTTCAGAATCTGAGTCAATTACCCCCGGCAACACTTGTATTCCTTTCATTGTTAAACTAGATTTTCCAATCACTAAACCTACTTTCCCCTCCGGCAAGGGGCCATACACTCCTGTAGGAACTAAACAAATATCATCAGACTCTTTAAGGGTTAATTCTGTGGTGACGATAAGATCCAGGTCAGCACTTCCTGCTGTGGAGGCTCAGAAGTCTCCAACCCTCCATTTGAACTTCCACACAGCGAATTGGGCCGGCGTTAACCCAGTTTTTGCTAGCGCCATACAATCCCAGAGAGTCATCAGGTAACTACCAGCTATTCCCTCCAACATTCCTATAGTAAAGGAACTTTGCAAACCATTCTCCTTAATGCTTTGCCTGAATTCTTTAAAAACCTGATAGGGCAAACATTCATGCACAGGTTGTTGACCTGGCCGTAATATAGTTGGAAAAGCACCAAGGTCGCCCACTTTCCTGGCCTCTATAAGATAGCCCTCCATTGCTGGGCATTGTGAGGCTAAGAACTCTTCCACAAAAGGTGGAGGAGGGGGAGGAAAACTTTCCTCCTTTGTCGCCCACGCGGGAGGGGTCGGCTACGGAGTTTCCTCCGAAGGGGAGGCCAGAGCCGCCCAGAGCTGCCCCGCCTCTGGGACCGACCTCCCCAGCCAGCGGCTGCAATGCTGCAAATACCAGTCACCATAAAAGAAGGGTCAAGGTGGAAATTTAACACCCTAAATCTTTGCACACCCTAAAAGTTTTCCCTACTTTGAACCACATGTCAGAATCCAATGTGCCCTCCTTAGGAACCATGGGCAGAACTCCTGTAGTCTATCAGAAGCTGCAAGAGCTTCGGCTCTGATATGGAGCACTGAGCTGCCTTCAGCAGCTGTTGTAAAACTCATGCATAAAGTCGCTGATCCTTAGAAAATCCCAACCCCATGCTGTCTTACTGGAAACCCATCACAACACTAGATATGGTGGCAGCTATCCCAAGCCAGGCGCCTTTGGCTCAAGAAAACTCTTTCTCCAGTGAAGTTTACTGGGAATCTGGATCGCTACTTCCCTTTCGCATACCTTTGCGTTGCTGGTGGCGTGGATCTCGCCAATGCATACACGAATCACTTCGGGGGGTCATCATTTGCCTTCTCCAGGCCTGTTGCGATCCTGGCAACGCAATGAACCTTCAACCACACACTGGTTGGAGTGAGGGTGAGCTTTGCAAGGGAGCAAATGCTCCAGATCTTAGGACACAGTCCCATTTATTTGCAGTTTCCTTCCCCCAGGTTACAAGTGGATTTAGGCAAAACATCTCCTTGAGATGGCATCTCTGCAGACCACATAGCCCAGCCCTGTCTCTTGCTTTTCATGGCAAAGAGACTTTGAAGCCTAAAGATATTTTCATGCAAATGAGGCACTCAATGCACCTAGGCTGGAGAGTGCATTTAACACAATGTTGTAAAATGTCCACCTTCCAACCCCCCAACCCCACACAGTTCCAGGGTCTTCATCTCTAAAACGGTTAAAATATATCCCCATCTCCTAATCTGATCCTCTCTCCAGGATGAGATGCAGTAGAACATAAAGAGACCTGCCATACTCCAGGAAAAAAGATGAACTGTGTTGGTCACACATCACTGTGAAGGGAAAGCATTCCCGGGACCCCTGGGAATCTAGATGCCCTGCAGCCATGGGTAAGGAAGTGGGGTTTGGGGGGAGGATCCGTGCCGTGTCCATCTTCTATGTCTTCACATCTGCTGGAAGGGCTTCTTTATTAGGTGTTCTGTGCTCTGAGGACTTACAATTATACATGACAAGGAAAGGAAGCTGGTCCTCAGGGGTCCAGCTACAGAAGGTGGTACCAGCAGCAGCCTATCGCCCTCCGGTGGACATTGTGAGTAATGTCACATTGTTGGATGATTTTACCTGAACACTTGAGAAATTCCAAGGAGCTGGGTGATGATTTCTTCCTCAAAGCCTCTAGGAAAGAACCCCAGTAGTTGGAGTGCTTCCTCTACAACAGGTGTTCCAGGAAATACAACCAGAAGGAAGAGTGTCAAGCAGATAAAGACTACCTGTCTCTTTCTGTGTGTCTTTATTCACGACAAGGGACATCTTTCTTAAACACATGTCTCCCAGATTCTACTTCCAGGTTTCCTTTTCTGAGCTGAATAAGGTCTTGCACTACCTAGTGTGCTAGGAAAAGGACCTCTCTCATTACATTCCCACCTTTAGTTGTGTCTGCTCAACCAGCTTTGACTGTGACATACGAATGGGATATGGATGTGGATGCATTCTTCTCTCTGCTTTTTATGCTTATCCTGTGAGCTGAGCCTTCCAGCTGTCACGGTGCCTTTCTTCACCCTAGTATGCCAGGTCCTGAGGTAGGCTCGGGGACATACACCTGGTTTCAGTCCCTGTGGAGCTCACAGCATGCTGGAGGAGACAGCAGAACCAGAAACCACCAGAATTGGGGTAGGAGCTCAGCGTGATGGGGATATTCAAGATATTCTGATAATACATTTCGAGATGGGGCAAGTGATCACCTTTCAAAGGAAGGGACTTGCCACATGAGCTGTAACAAATAGGCAGGAGTTGGTCAGGTGGAAAGGGGAACTAGAAATTTCAAGATCGCAGGGATAACAGATATGAGGTCTTGAAGCTGGAGAGAGTGGGATGCACGGGAGGAACAGACTTCTCTTCTGGCCTCAAAATCACATCAGAAGTTGTATTTGTTATTCTCTGTAAGTATTTTGAAGGTGAGGACCCTCACCAATTCTTCCTGAGCCCCAAGTGCACGGTAAAGCATCTGGCTTGTCAGCATTCAATAAATATCTATGTGTGCATAAACCAAGAGAACCCACTCTGTGCCAGGCACTGAAATAGAATGATTATTGGCTTTATACAAAATGCAGGCTTTCTCAAAAAGTATAGAAGTTAAAGTATAGTTATTTCTCATCCATGGTAAGAAATTCAGATAAACGTATTCACCATTTGACTAAAGAGGAGTGGGGAAAACAACTAACCAGTGTTTTTTGAAAATGCTTCAACAGTCACTGTGCCTGCTGCTATGTCCATGCATTCACCTGTTTAAAAATCAATGACTAAAAGTCGTGAAATCTATTGCATATATATGCCAGACTATCTATTTTCATTCCTACATATCTAAGCTTGGATGTGTATAGAAGATGCATAGAAATTGATAAACAAACACATGCAAAGTAAACATCAGGTATATATTCCCACACATGTACTCATAGAAATGTCATGACCCCTCCCCCATTTACTTCCTCCATTTGTCCCCCACCCTACTCCTTGCATCAGGGCCTTATGCCCCATTTCTCTAGCCATCCATTCAGATGTCACCTGCGCTGCTCTGGAACCACTAGTCAGTGCTTGGGGTCCAGGTTATTTTGTGTGTGGCTCTTGGCGATCTCAGCCTGTCAGTAACCAATGTTGTGGTTGGACTGGCCCCTGTGGTTTTTATGATTGCAAGATGCCCTCAGCAAAAACCGTCAGGAAACTGAGAAGATCCAGGTTTATTACTTACAAGACCTGGAAATGACAGAGCACAACTGGGGCTACACAGAGATGAGAGAGAAGGAGGCTGGGGGGGGGGGGGGGAGTTGGAGGGAGAGAGAGAAAGAGAGAGAAAGAGATTGAGTCAGAGAGAGAGAAATATTGGGAGAGAGAAAGAGAAGAGAGACCTAGAACAAACAGTAGGTAGGGCCTGGGTTCTGTTTTTATTGGGGTTGAGGGTGAGGGCCACGGGTTTCGCTTACTCACTCTTTCTTGGTGAATTTAAAACTTGAGAGCATGAATTTAAAGAGGAAGCAGAGAATAAAAATTATCCCAAATGATCAGTTATTTAAATCAACCAAAATTTCGAAAACAAAGAAGCTTTTGCTGGTGTGGGATGCCTGGCGCTTTATCTAGTCCTGTAGCTGCCCCTGTGTTTATTGGAGATAGCCATCTTGGAAATGGATGCCTCTTGGACATGGATTCCTAGGGCAGTGAAAGCCTAAGTCAGGCCCTTGTATTACCAAGCAGGAAAAAAAAAAAAAATGTCAGTGCTTACAATACAGTCTCTTGGTGAGTTAGAAGGAATCGATTTGTATTCAGCAATTACACTAATGTTTGTTTGGGTTGACATTCTTAATTCTGTCAATGTAATCCTGAACAACATGTATGCCTTTCACGAACAGGGGCTTTAGGAACAGAGACAAAGACCAATTAACCACAGCTAGGAGGATAAGTCGTCAGGATCAGGAAAGGCTCTTGTCAGAGGAAGTGATAATGAAGTAGATCCTATGCTCCTCAATTTACAGAGGAGGAGACTAAGGGTCAGAGAGGTTTTGTAACTTGATCAAGTTCACACAGCAGGACAGAGATGGAGCCAGTGGTGAACCTCAGGTTTGTGTGACCCAGTGGAAATGCACTTTGCATTACTCACAGCTCACTCTTATGACAATATCACCTGTTTTTATTCCCAGCTACCAGATACACTTTCTGGACCACCGCTTCCTGAATTATTTTTAAAAGAAACTCCACTACATGCATTATTAGGATAAGCTACATAGTTTGTGACGTCCGTGAAAAATGAAAATAAATGATTCATAGGACAGTATTTTCCTCCATTTCCCTTGCAAAGAGCCAGATAGTTTACTGGTTACCTTATTGTAATCCTTCAGGTGTAACACAGCATTAACACGATATGTTTAATTTAACATGTACCACCAGTTTTAATCCTTACCATGACCTAGGAGGCATGCACTCTTACTGAGCCTAATTGACAAATGAGGAAAGCTGGGATCCCCGATTCACTAACTTGTCTGGGAACACACGGTGACTCAATAGGAAAACCAGAATTCTGACTCCAGAGCCAAGTTCTACTAGCAACGAGATCTCAAGTCACAAAGGTGCTCTGAGCCTCTATTTCCACATCTGTAAGGTGGGCATAAATATAGGCCCTGTGAACTGAGGTTGGGAGACTTGCTGCAGTAAGAAAGATCTTCTTTCTTGTTCTAGACTTTGGACACCTGTGGAATTATTCAAGGATAAGTGAGTACTATCTTTTAAAATAATTTTTCCAGAAATATTTCCTTTAGTTCCAACATTTTTAATGGAAGGCCCAAAATATGTTTGGTCCCTTTCCTGAGTTTAATTTTGTCTCCATTTTAGTCTCTTAGTGCAGATGATGAACCCCTTGGTGTTCTTTTGAGAGCTACCAAGGGGCTGACTGAAGACACTGTTTAGTGTCAGACACTGGGGCAACGCCTAAGCGGAGGTAGCACAATGTCAAGGAGTAAGGATACTAGGTGATGGGGATTCTGGGAAGATGGTGGCAGTGGTGGCTGCACAGTGTTTCCATCTGACCAAGCACCCATATAAAGAGGCACCAATTAAATAGCGAAAACCAAACCACAAATATATGTACAGCATTTACCACAAATTCAGATTACAAGCTATCCTCCAAATCCCCAAATTTAAGTGGAAAGGGACAAACCACAAGCCCTTTAACCGCAATAAAAACACCGTAATACATTAAAAGAATAAAGCCAACATTTTAATTGTATTCTTCAAAGATTCATTGTATAAGAGGCAACCTGGAAAACGGGAATCTCAATTCTGGGGCAAAGGCAGGCCCTTCTGAGGGAGGAGAGGGCCTGGAATTAAGAGCCAACTGCAGGTAAGTGCTAGGCAGGGGAGTCTTGGGAAGAGGATGCTTCCAAACTCATGACCTTGGTTGCTGGCTCAGAGAACTCTTGGAAACCTCACAAGTAACCGCAGAGCAGGCAGCCCCTTCAGCGCAGTGGGTGGATGTTGATTCCTCCTGGGTCTTATGAGGAAGCCCATGGAGGGTCACAGCTCAGGGGAGGTAGGGGGTTAAGGGATGTTCTCTGTTTCAGCCTCCTCTCCTGCAGAGGCAGGGCTCAGAGCATCCAACTCCAGCAGCAAGGCCCGTCTAAAGCTACCAGGGCTAGGAGTGAAGATGGAGGCCAGGCCACGAAAATTAGAGGAAGAAGAAGGGGAGCTGTGGCCAGAAAAATTAGTGGGGGCAGAGGAGGGGTCCTGGGTAGGAAGCCCATGGTAGGATGGGAAGGGAAAAGGGGAGGAGGGAGAGGGGGAGGAGGAGGAGAGGGAGGGGGAGGAGGAGAAGGGGGAAGAGTTGGAGGAGGAGGTGGAGGGGGGAGGAGGGGAAGAGGAGGAGGAAGAAGAACTCTCGCCAAACTGCCCAGGGCAAGGTAAGAGCCTACCAGGAGGTGAGGGTGAGGAGGCACGCATACGGACTGCATGCCAACGCTGCTGGGAAGGAAGGCTTGGGGCCTCAGCATCAGGAGGGCTTGAGCTGCTCTGGAAGACAAGCCTTCCTAAGGCCAGCCCACGGGAAGGAGGCCTCTGGCCAGCAGGCCCAGAGAGAGAGGGGCGACTGCGACTGCGAGGGGTTGATCTTCTCTGGGTGGGGCGGCTCCGGGGGACAAAGCCTGGAGTCGTGCTGCTGCTGCTGCTGCTGCTGCTGCTGCTGCTGCTGCTGCTAGAGAGGGCAGGGCTTATTCGGCTGGCGAGGCCCCGGAGGGCAGGGCTCGGCCCGGATGCGCGACTTCTGAGGGCACGGCTACTGGAAGCAGGCCCTGGCGCAGAAGTAGTGCATCCGACAGCACGGCCTGGCCTGGAAACGCGGCGGCGGTGAGCAGGACCTGGTGCGGATCCACGGCTACGAAGAACGGTACCCGACCCGGATGCCTGGTTCCGGACAGCAGAACGTGGCGGCACGGATGCACGGCGGTTGGGTGCCAGCACAGATGCAGATGCAGATGCACGTAGGCGGCGGGGTGCTCGGCCTGGTGCAGATGCGCGGCCGCGGACAGCAGGGCCTCGCAGGGGTGCACAGCAGCAGCAGGCAGCAGGGCCTCGCAGGGTGGCGCGGCTTCGCAGGGCAGGGCCTGGAGCTGAGGGCAGGGCCTGGCTTCGGAGGTCGGGGCCTGGCTGAGAAGCGCGACTCCCCGGAGAAGCCCGAGGGGCCTGGCGGCCGCGGCTGCTGGGCCGAGCCCTCGGAGATGATGGCGGCAAAGGCACGGACCTCTGGGACGCGGGAGCCTCTGGAAACAGACAGAGCCCTGTGAGCTGCTGAGCCTGGGCAGCCTTCTTGAGGCTGCGACGCTTCTGCCCGCGGCCACTCTCTGGGCCGTGGTGGGGGTCGGACGCCCGCAGCCCTGGCCCGCGCCCCATCCTCTTGCCCTGTGGCGGCCTCGCCGCCCGCGTGTTCGGTCTGGAGACCTGGGCCCGTCTCGGGCCTCACAGCTCAGCTCTGTGTGGGGACTCGGGCCGCCCTGGAGCTCAGGACGCCCGCTTTCCTGCAGCTCAGGACGCCCGCTTTCCTGCGCCCGGGGTCTGGGGGCGGCCCCGGGTCCTCCGCAGCGAGGGAAATGGCGCCGGGGACCGCCATGGCGCAGGAAGAGGCACCTGCAGTGCCACAGCCTAGGGCGCCCCCACCCCATGGAGACATGGCGCTCCAGACTATGGGTACCGAGGCGCCGCGATCCCGGTGGCTCGGCCCGAGGGCGTCGCCAGGGGCAGGGACTAATTCATTCTTCAGCCCTGGGGGCACCTTACCCTGCGGTTGCTTCTGCTCGTCCTCGAAACAAGACTGGGTGGCCATGATGACAAGTTCTCCCTCAGAGACCCGAGAGCGCGGCTGCCGACGCTGCGTGCCTAGAGCGGGAGCTGGGAGAGTAGGGTAGTGGGCGTGGCCCCGCTGAGTCCCCGCTCTGATTGGTCAGCTGGAGCCACGTGGCCATCGAATTCTCAGAGCGCGGCAACCCAGCTAAGTCTGGCGCCATGCCCGACCCCGACCCCGACCCCGAGGGTGTGCTCCACGGCCCCTGGGTTCCGCCCGCAGATTCAGTGCTGTGAATTCCATATTTTCCCCTGGCCCCTAGTGGGTGTGCATCGAGGGAGGGGGCAGGGGCGGGGAGGCTGTCCTCATAAACAGTTCGAGTCGCCCCACATCAGCTTAGCCTGTGAGCACCACCCTGGCGGCTCAACCACAAGCCGTGGTTTGTAAGAAATACCACATGGGCCGACAGGAGAGATCCCTGAGCCAGGTGTCCCTCCTGGAATCTGGTCAAGACACTGGGTCCCAGGACACGATCTCAGAACTCCTCTAGTCATCCGGATGACCCCACATGGGGGTCTGTCTGGAAAGCAGTCTGAGGGCGAGAAAAGGGGTGGGGCCCACACTGTCTTGGCTCCAGATGTTCAGCACTGCTGCCAGGCGCCAGGGTGGACGGGGGGGGGGGGGGGGGGGGGGAGGAGGTGACTGAGCTTCCTCCCCCCCTTTATGTCCCGAATGGCCTGGGATTCCGGGTGATACTGTCCTTAAATCTGCACCATCATTTGTGTGGGCTGCGTAGTAATCCGCTCATGAATGTCCATCCACTTACTTGGCCTACTGTCTTATTCCTGTTAGTATAAATATGCCGTCATGCACAGGCTTGACCTTCCATATGTGGACACCGCTTTGTAATCAATGGTACGCAAGGGCTGCATGTTCAGTGCCCAAAACAGAAGAGCAAATGTGAGAGAGCTGGCACCTAAATTCTCACCCACCCTTAAGCAAGTACTAGAACCCTTTATTTACATGTTGTTAGAAAAGCCATTCACATGTATCTCATAGTTTATTATATTTCATGAAATGGAATCACTTATCCACAGATACTGTCTGGTAACCTGCTTTTGGAGGCCAGAAAACCCTCTTTCCATATCAGTAAATAAATTTCCACAGGGCCATTTTTTTAAGTACAAAATGTTCCGTTTACACAAGAAGCTTACATTTTCAAACATTCCAATATGGACACCATTTCAACTTTTCACTCTCTATAACACGTCACTGAGAGGCACATACTGCTTACTTAAAATTGTTCATATCCTCAGTCGTGTCCTTGATATGGATAAATTCCCAGAGAAGGAAACTCTTGGTACAGGCCATGCGCTCTTGTAATCCTTTCATTAGAATATTAGCAAGATGTTCTCCTGAAAGTCACCGTCCTAGCAATTGTGGCTGAATGCGCTGGGATGCTTACTGGAACGGATGACCAACTGGAGTGAAACACAATGCAAGATAGACTGGAATGGTGTTGGAAGTGTTAAATAATACGGAATGGAAAATGGATTTGAAATGGAATGTAGAAAGCGATGAAATGGAGACTGCCTGCAGTGGACGCTGGAGTGAAACAGGGAATGGAATATAGACTTGAACAGGATATGGAATGGAAAATTGAGGGGGATGGAAATTGAATGGAATGTGATGGAAAAATGGGATGGAAAGGGAGTGCAAATAATTATCTAATGGCATGTGGAATAAAAATAGGTGTGATGTTATATGAGAAAAGGAATGGAATGGAATGTGCTGTGAAATAAAATATTAAAGAAAATAAGAGAAAATAAAAATTAAATAGGAAGGAATCATGGAAAGGGACAGAATATGCAATGCCATGAAATCAATGACTATGAAATTTGCACTATAGATAAAAGTACTGTAAAGGAATAGAAATTAATGGAATGAAATTTGGAATCAACTATAGAATACAAGGTTATGAGGATGGAATAGACAATGAATAAAGATGAAATGGGATGGAATATAGAAAACAAAATACTGATGAAATAGTGGATGTACTTGAATGAGGAATGAATGAATAAAATGTGTTCCAGCCATCTACCACTCTGTAACTTAGTGTCATGGAACAATGACCCATTGGATCATGCTCGGGCACACTGTAGAGCTGGAATTCAGACGGGCAGAGTGGGAATGGCTTGTGTCTGCTCCACGATGTCCTTGTCTGAGGCCTCAGATGGGAATACTTGATTGGCTGTGAGGTCATGAGGGAAGGAAAGCAATCACTGATCACTCTTAGGCTTTGTCCCTAGTATCTGGGTGGATGGTGTTGCCACTTGCTGGAATTGGCCAGACTTACAGATTCGGGACACAGAGGGGATCAGTGGTCCTCGTGGAAAAAATTCTGGACGAGTAAGCTTTGCTTGTCTCATCCTTTCTATTCTGAATGTTTCCAATGAGCATAGCTTACTCTTACATTCAGAAAAACACAGCTATTTACGTTTTAGAAAGCAACTAATTTTTAATGTTTAATAATGATTTAATCTGTTGTAAATTCTCGTATGCTACCGGATGGGGTTATGCATGCATAGCACCTTGCCAGATGGAAATTTGACAAGACATAATAAATCAACACAAAATCCATTTGGTGCTACAATTCCTCTTCTAGGCATTGAGTCTCGAGGGGGAAATATACGCACACACACACATTATATATGTATATTAAAATCTCATACACTGTACAGCAGTGGTGCTCCCTCGGCGGACACTTGGCAATGTTTGCAGACATTTTTGATAGTCATAACTGGGGAAGGGAAGGTGCTACTGGCTTCGGGTGGATCAAAGCTGAGAATGCTCCCTAAACTCCCTGAATGCACAAGGCAGCCTCTTAGTACAAAAAGTTATCTGGTCCAAAGTGGCAGTAGTGTCCAGGTTGGCAAACCCTGCAGTAGAGCATTGAGATGATTTGGAAAAGTTTAAAACAGACTTTAAATCAGAGGCAATCCTGCCAGTGATCAATAGCTATCGTTAAAAGTTTGATATGTGTATGTGTTAAATTTTCTATGGTAATTTTGTATAATCACCGGAAGGCTATGTGTGAATTAAATTACTTCATTTTTAAGAGTTCATTCTTCCTCCACAATCAACACATAGTTTTCAAATATTAAATTTATTAGCCTTTGCTTAAGAAATGATACACCTTGAGAATTGTAAATTCAGCTCATTTTCATGGAGGGATATTAAAATAAAACACTATGGACCATGACGCAGTGAATCTGATTATGCAGGGAGGTGTGGTTGACTTAGTCACATCATGGTAATGTCATTACCCTTCCAGTGACTGGTTTAGGAAAGGGCACCCCAGATGCAGTCGTTGAGATATGGATGCATGTCTGCTTGGAGTCTTTAGGCAAAGTTCTCTCGACTCTTAATGAAATAAAAGACTCAACGGATTGTTAACATTAAAAATCAAAAAGAAAATTATATGTCTAATGTTATAATTAATAAATGAATTAGCATGATTGCTGGATATGCGGTCAATATTACAAAATTAAATTGGAATTCTATATACTAGCATTTAAATTATAAAGAGAAAACAAATTAAATGCCGTTTCTCATGCCACTAGAACACAACAAACACCTAGGAACGAAGCTAACGAAGGAGTGCCAAGTCCTCCTCACACAATAACATAACATTTCTGAGAGACATTAAAGAAGACGTACATAAAATAGACATATAGCATGTTTATGTAATAGAAGACAATAGTACCTAAGTGGACTGAAGAGAGAAGTCTTGTGGAAATGATCTATGGATTCAATGCAAGCCCACTCAAATTCCGAGCAGTTTATTTATTTATTTTTTTTGAAACTGGAAATTGGCAAGCTGCTTCTAAATTATATATGGATAACAAAGATCCAAGAACAGATCCAAGTCCATCTGAAACAGGACTTTTACAGCCGGATAGCAAGGCTAACTATGACACTATAATAATTAATGTATTGCCATATGAGCAACCGGTACTGAATTAAGCCAACTATATGAATGAGTATTGAAGGGACTCTTCCCCAGAGCCACCAGAAAGGACATGGCAAATCACCGCCATCTGCCCTATGAGACCCTGAGCAGGGAAGGCAGTCACACTGGGCACATACTTCAGACCTGCACAGGGGTGAGCTAATAAATGGGATCTGTTTTAATCTTGTAAGAGTGTGGTCATTTGTTCCCTGCCAACAAAACACTTATGTAGATATTGGTACCTGGATGTGGGGTGCTGCCATTGAAAACACCCTAACAATGTGGGGTGGCCGTTGGAACTGGGTAGTGGGCTAAGGCTGGATGACGTCTGAAGTGCATGCTAGAGAAAGTTTAAGTTGCCCTAGGAAAATCCTGAATTGCCTTGGGCAAACTGTTAGTAGAAACTAAAATGTATGGACGCTGCTGGTGAGGCCTCAGAAGTGAGCAAGGGATGTGTTACTGGAAACTGGAAGAAGGGGATCCCTACTAGGTCATGGTAGAAATGTTAACAAGATTGTTGTTGCAGTGTGAGCACAAGAATAGATTAGCAGACCGATGGAACAAAGGCAAGGGTCCACAACTTGATTCACAAAAGTGCAGTCACCTCAGTTACAAAAATCTTGTCACTGCTGCCTGCTGGGGGAAGGATCGTGTTTTAAATAACAGGAGCTGCACCAATTGGATAACCTTTTTGCTCCTAACTTGTGCAGAACACAAAAATTAACCTCAGAAGTTAAAGTTTATAGAAAATGACTAATGAGCGTATCATCATGACCTTGGGCTGAGCGACATTCGAAATAGGGCGCAAAAAGCCTTAACAATGGAGGAAAACATTGGCACTTTGTTTGGACTTTATCAGAATAAGGACCTCCACTCATCCAAAGACACATTTGGAGAGTGAAGAAATAAACCTCACAATGGGAGAACGTTATCTGCAACATGTATATCCCACAAATGTCTTATGCCCAGAATATAATACCTCCTAAAATCAATAAGAAAAAAAGGCAATTCAATGAAAATTGGCAAAGTATTTGAACAGGATCTTCAACAAATAGGATGTCTAACTAAGTGACCAATAAACAAATAAAAAGCTGCTCAACCTCAGTCTCCAGGGATATGCATGTTCAAATGCCAGTAAGATATCATGAGACGTCTACCAGAATAGCCAAGACAACTAACCATATCAAGGGTTAGCAGGGATATGGAGGAAATTCCCAACATTGGTGGGAGTGTAAATTGGGACCCACAATTTAGAAAACTGGCACTATCTGCTAAAGTTGAATGTATGCATTCTCAATAACTCAGCAGTGCTACCTGCTGTGTCTATTCCTGCATAACAAACTACCATAAACTTCGCGACTTAAGAAAATATCTACTTATCAGCTCACAGTTCTATAGGTCAGAAGTCTATGCCAGACATGGCTTTGTTCTCTGCAGAGCGCCTCACTGGAAGAAATCAGCCTGTGTTTATTTTTGGAGGCTCTGAGGAGGAATTAACTTCCGAACTCACTTGGGTTGCTAGGCAAATCCAATTCTACTCTCAGCTCCTAGAGGCTGCCTGCAGTTTCTTGCCACATGGACTCCTCCATAGGCCCTCTCAAGGTAGAGTCTCTCTGGAGGGGCTTAGGCCATTTTATGGGCTCACATGAGTAACACTGGCCCACCCAGATTTGAAGGTCCACTGATTTGGGATCGTAATACTTCTGTAAAATCTCTTTTTTCCATACAATATAACATAATCATTGAAATGATGACTCATCAGATTCACAATCTTCTCTCACAGTTAATAGGAGGGGATTAAACAAGGACCAGAGTCATTAGAGTCTCAAAACAGTTTGGGAATCCAACCAGGAAAACAACAGCCAGAGGTCTTTGATAAAATTTCAAAGCCTGGAAAAATCTTCCGTAGGTCTCTGTTCTGACATCCAAGCCCTCAGTTCCACCGTCGGAGCCATCCTTCCTGTTTCAGGAAAGGTAGCAGGTGTCTGCTGCTGACCATCCTGCTGACTTCCCATAGAATATTGAGGGTCCAGCAGCCTCTTTCATTTTGTACCATCTCTTTCTGTCTTCGGCCAAGTTAGCAGTGTTCCTGACAATGGACATTTCTTAAGAACCTTGTGAGACTTATGTGGACTCTACTGCATTCACCCTATTCCCCCAAAGCCCCACCCATACATTGTTCAAGGCAGTCCCTTCTTTTGGGGGTCCTACTTGGATGGCTGAGGGACAGCAAGCTTGAGCTTTCCAGAGGGCCTCCAGTATAGTGAAGAAAATCTGTGAGATGCAATATTAGTCTCTTGCAGGGTTTTTTGTGGGACTGAATCCTCTGAAGTTTTTTCTGAGCTTTTAGCAAAAGTTTGTATAGCCCCACCCTCAGCATTTTCTCTCTACCATACTTTCAGAAGCAAGCTCTTAATTTTAGATTTTTTCTTCAGTCATCTAGCTGGTCAGAGAATTTCCCAAATCATCCAATCCTGGTTCCTTTTGTTTAACATTTTTTCCTCAATTTCTCATTCTCCTCTCACACTGTACTATAAGGAGCAAGAAGAAACCAGGTCACACCCTCAAGTCTTTTCTTGGAAATACCCTCAGATATATATAGATATAGATATAGATATAGATATAGATATAGATATAGATATAGATAGAGATAGAGATAGAGATAGAGATAGAGATAGAGATAGAGATAGAGATAGATATAGATATAGATATAGATATAGATATCCATGCTTGTCTTTTTTAGTTCAACTTTCCACATGACTGCAGGATGCAATAGTGGGAGGCATTCTGCCGCTCTAGAAATACCATGCCCCTTCCAGACTTTCTAATAACACGTTCTTTGCCTTGTAGGGAGCCTTCACTCTCAGGAACCTCCAAGTCCTGATTTCTACTAAAACTCTGTTAACAGTCATTTTGGCTTTCTTTAAGGCAATTTAGGATTTCTTTGAAATTCTCCTACTGCTAAAGAGTGCCCACCAGCAAAGGTTCCTAATTCTAGATCTGTCCTAACACTCTGCTCAAAGCAATCTGGGTTCTTTATATTATGCTCCCTGATTCTGCTACTTCCACCCTCTCTGTTTGGCCATATACCCTAATTTGTCTTTTACATTTCCTACTTTCCACATAATTGAAACAACAATCTTGTTAACATTTCTACCATGACCTAGTAGGGATCCCCTTCTTCCAGTTTCCAGTAACACATCCCTTGCTCACTTCTGAGGCCTCACCAGCAGCGTCCATACATTTTAGTTTCTACTAACAGTTTGCCCAAGGCAATTCAGGATTTTCCTAGGGCAACTTAAACTTTCTCTAGCATGCACTTCAGACGTCATCCAGCCTTAGCCCACTACCCAGTTCCAACGGCCACCCCACATTGTTAGGGTGTTTTCAATGGCAGCACCCCACATCCAGGTACCAATATCTACATAAGTGTTTTGTTGGCAGGGAACAAATGACCACACTCTTACAAGATTAAAACAGATCCCATTTATTAGCTCACCCCTGTGCAGGTCTGAAGTATGTGCCCAGTGTGACTGCCTTCCCTGCTCAGGGTCTCATAGGGCAGATGGCGGTGATTTGCCATGTCCTTTCTGGTGGCTCTGGGGAAGAGTCCCTTCAATACTCATTCATATAGTTGGCTTAATTCAGTACCGGTTGCTCATATGGCAATACATTAATTATTATAGTGTCATAGTTAGCCTTGCTATCCGGCTGTAAAAGTCCTGTTTCAGATGGACTTGGATCTGTTCTTGGATCTTTGTTATCCATATATAATTTAGAAGCAGCTTGCCAATTTCCAGTTTCAAAAAAAATAAATAAATAAACTGCTCGGAATTTGAGTGGGCTTGCATTGAATCCATAGATCATTTCCACAAGACTTCTCTCTTCAGTCCACTTAAGTACTATTGTCTTCTATTACATAAACATGCTATATGTCTATTTTATGTACGTCTTCTTTAATGTCTCTCAGAAATGTTATGTTATTGTGTGAGGAGGACTTGGCACTCCTTCGTTAGCTTCGTTCCTAGGTGTTTGTTGTGTTCTAGTGGCATGAGAAACGGCATTTAATTTGTTTTCTCTTTATAATTTAAATGCTAGTATATAGAATTCCAATTTAATTTTGTAATATTGACCGCATATCCAGCAATCATGCTAATTCATTTATTAATTATAACATTAGACATATAATTTTCTTTTTGATTTTTAATGTTAACAATCCGTTGAGTCTTTTATTTCATTAAGAGTCGAGAGAACTTTGCCTAAAGACTCCAAGCAGACATGCATCCATATCTCAACGACTGCATCTGGGGTGCCCTTTCCTAAACCAGTCACTGGAAGGGTAATGACATTACCATGATGTGACTAAGTCAACCACACCTCCCTGCATAATCAGATTCACTGCGTCATGGTCCATAGTGTTTTATTTTAATATCCCTCCATGAAAATGAGCTGAATTTACAATTCTCAAGGTGTATCATTTCTTAAGCAAAGGCTAATAAATTTAATATTTGAAAACTATGTGTTGATTGTGGAGGAAGAATGAACTCTTAAAAATGAAGTAATTTAATTCACACATAGCCTTCCGGTGATTATACAAAATTACCATAGAAAATTTAACACATACACATATCAAACTTTTAACGATAGCTATTGATCACTGGCAGGATTGCCTCTGATTTAAAGTCTGTTTTAAACTTTTCCAAATCATCTCAATGCTCTACTGCAGGGTTTGCCAACCTGGACACTACTGCCACTTTGGACCAGATAACTTTTTGTACTAAGAGGCTGCCTTGTGCATTCAGGGAGTTTAGGGAGCATTCTCAGCTTTGATCCACCCGAAGCCAGTAGCACCTTCCCTTCCCCAGTTATGACTATCAAAAATGTCTGCAAACATTGCCAAGTGTCCGCCGAGGGAGCACCACTGCTGTACAGTGTATGAGATTTTAATATACATATATAATGTGTGTGTGTGCGTATATTTCCCCCTCGAGACTCAATGCCTAGAAGAGGAATTGTAGCACCAAATGGATTTTGTGTTGATTTATTATGTCTTGTCAAATTTCCATCTGGCAAGGTGCTATGCATGCATAACCCCATCCGGTAGCATACGAGAATTTACAACAGATTAAATCATTATTAAACATTAAAAATTAGTTGCTTTCTAAAAACGTAAATAGCTGTGTTTTTCTGAATGTAAGAGTAAGCTATGCTCATTGGAAACATTCAGAATAGAAAGGATGAGACAAGCAAAGCTTACTCGTCCAGAATTTTTTCCACGAGGACCACTGATCCCCTCTGTGTCCCGAATCTGTAAGTCTGGCCAATTCCAGCAAGTGGCAACACCATCCACCCAGATACTAGGGACAAAGCCTAAGAGTGATCAGTGATTGCTTTCCTTCCTCATGACCTCACAGCCAATCAAGTATTCCCATCTGAGGCCTCAGACAAGGACATCGTGGAGCAGACACAAGCCATTCCCACTCTGCCCGTCTGAATTCCAGCTCTACAGTGTGCCCGAGCATGATCCAATGGGTCATTGTTCCATGACACTAAGTTACAGAGTGGTAGATGGCTGGAACACATTTTATTCATTCATTCCTCATTCAAGTACATCCACTATTTCATCAGTATTTTGTTTTCTATATTCCATCCCATTTCATCTTTATTCATTGTCTATTCCATCCTCATAACCTTGTATTCTATAGTTGATTCCAAATTTCATTCCATTAATTTCTATTCCTTTACAGTACTTTTATCTATAGTGCAAATTTCATAGTCATTGATTTCATGGCATTGCATATTCTGTCCCTTTCCATGATTCCTTCCTATTTAATTTTTATTTTCTCTTATTTTCTTTAATATTTTATTTCACAGCACATTCCATTCCATTCCTTTTCTCATATAACATCACACCTATTTTTATTCCACATGCCATTAGATAATTATTTGCACTCCCTTTCCATCCCATTTTTCCATCACATTCCATTCAATTTCCATCCCCCTCAATTTTTTCCATTCATATCCTGTTCAAGTCTATATTCCATTCCCTGTTTCACTCCAGCGTCCACTGCAGGCAGTCTCCATTTCATCGCTTTCTACATTCCATTTCAAATCCATTTTCCATTCCGTATTATTTAACACTTCCAACACCATTCCAGTCTATCTTGCATTGTGTTTCACTCCAGTTGGTCATCCGTTCCAGTAAGCATCCCAGCGCATTCAGCCACAATTGCTAGGACGGTGACTTTCAGGAGAACATCTTGCTAATATTCTAATGAAAGGATTACAAGAGCGCATGGCCTGTACCAAGAGTTTCCTTCTCTGGGAATTTATCCATATCAAGGACAACGACTGAGGATATGAACAATTTTAAGTAAGCAGTATGTGCCTCT